>CAHIKZ030001537.1:172500-280000 GCA_903632075.3 Acanthosepion pharaonis | reverse complement strand
TTCCTTGAAGACAAAAAGAAAATACGTAAAGACAAATTAATATAAACAGATGGTGCCCATTGGGGGGGAGGTAGTGGTTGTTTTTTCAAATTGGGTGGGTGAGGGGGTCATTTATAAGAAAGAATAAAACTTGAAAGAGATAAAACTTGAAAGTGAGGGTGGTGAAGATGGGTGGATTGTAGCAGGTAGACTTGCTGAGTAGAACAGGTCACAGCAACCCCGTATGCTTTTAAACAGTATTATTATTATTATTAAGAATAAAAAGAGGAGGTGGTAGTAAATAGCAAAGGCGAAAGAAAGAAAAGAAAAATAAGAGATAAAAAAAACAAAAAAAAAAAAACAAGTTTTATATTAAGTTGTGGTTGGCAGTATTTTCTCAACCAGTTTCCAGACACCAACAGAAAAGTCAGCCACTTCCTCCCTTTACGTGGATATAGCTATGTGTTTTTAGCAATAAGACTTGTATTTGCCTTCAGCTGAGAAGTGTGTGTGTGTGTGTGTGTGTGTGTGTGTGTGAGAGAGAGAGAGAGATGGGCGGGTGACGACGGGTAGCTTTCTTTTATTTTTTTCTTTTCTTTTTTAAAAAAGGAAACTGTATATTCTTACTTTTTTTGCATGTGTGTAAGTGCAAGTGTTTTCTTATTTTTTCTTCTTTTTTTTTTTTTAACCTAAAGTGCGTGTAATGTGAGGAATCGAAGCACATTAAGTACACAGATGTAAATATAGCTTTCTTTGACACGTGTGCGCGTTTATTTGTGTGTATGTGTGTGTGAGTGAGTGAGTGCAAGTTAGGGGTTAAAACTAAAAACCCAAGTACATTGAAGCAAATGACGGGGTTCGTTAGTCTATTTTAGGCGTACATTTACTGTAAATGACTTACAAGCACAACGAAAGGATATTACGCACACACATGCCCCTCCCAAATATAAGGGAGAGTCCATCACAATTAAAAAATAAGGAAATAAAACAAATTATAGAAACTCCTATTTCTTTTCAGTATTTAAGCTTAGTCTGGCAAAGGGCCTGAAGTGCGCGGGGATTCAGTTAGGATGTAATGAATCGCATTACTGATCTATTAATATTAAATAAATGAATTATCATGTCACTTCAGGACGTTGGCGATCATGTCTCTCCACAATTTCCTGTCCTTTGTAGGTCTCAATAAATTGCCTTTTTATTTTCTCTCCTAAACCTTGTTCAGCCATCCATTTACTCGCTACGTAGGATATGCATTGTTTTCCTCTGTCCTTCTTGCCTTCGATCTGTCTTGTGAGTATCAAATTTTTCAAGCCTTCTTTCCTTATGCCTTAGAAATTTCAATTGTCTGATGTTTTAACCGTTCTTTTTTGTTTCCATTTTCTTCTAAAAGTTCGATCCATAGCATTCTCGGCATCCTCTTCTTGTAGAACCACTTAATGATTCTTAAATCTTAATCTATTTATTTCACATAATAAAATTTAAGAAAAACGTGTTTTGTATTGTTTCCAGAGTTAAAAGGGTTTTTTTTTTAATCTTTATCTGGAAAGAAATAATTATTTGCTTGTTTTTTGTTTTTTTTCCTGTCTGTTTTTTTAAAATCTCTTTTAAACAAATTTTTACGGAAATACTACTAAAGCAAAGTGAGAGGATATATGGATGAATAATAATAATAATGTGTTTATGATGAACGACATTCTTTCGTCCCACCTTTACAACTGGGAAGCGCCATGCAAGAGTGAATCATCCTTTATTCCTGGCAGACCAGTTTCAAGTGTAGGGTCAACAGTTATCTTACTTGCACAGACCCATGAACTTCACTTCTTGCCCGCTTTCTTTTTACGGTCATACAACACAGTAATCCCCAACCTCGAGTACCTCTTGGGCCTTGCATTGAGTGAAATTACCTACCCGGCGTTTTTAAATTTTACCAAAAATCAGTGGATTACCAGATTTAAATAAAATTTTCAGTACTTACTCATTAATAAATGAATTCTATATTTGAATAGGTTATTTTTATTAAAGCTTTTTAGAAATGTTGGCAAAAATTGGTGCAAATGTCAGTTACTCATTTTTAATTAGGGTCCTCCACTTTTTTTCGGCAAAATTTTCGATACCTAACTTTAAAATAAATTTTAAAAAATGAAAAAACATGCTTTAAGATTTCATTTTAGCTTTAATTGAAAGTTTAATCATTAAATTTATTATTTCCATTAAGTAAACAATTCTGGTGTATTTCAGATAGAAACTATATACATTGGAATGTCAAATTTAGTTTTGGAATTTTAAATAATGCATTGTGAAAAACTTTTAAAATTGGTGGATAGGGTGATGACATTTTTTAGCTTTATGAAGAAAAATCCTTGAAGATATTTCATTATGTTTTTTTTTTTTTTTTGCAATATCAAATCAGAGAATTTGTTCTGAACCCTTAAAAAATAATTCAATGAAACACAAAAAACAATTTTTGTTGACAGTTGGTGCTTGCATAATTTAATAACACATTTTATTTCATATTTAACAGGGAAGAAGAATCTATAAGGACTATATATATTTTTAAAAAATTACTTGTAATTTTTCAGTGCGATTTTGAAATAGTTCTGGTAGCCAATGACAAAAGAGATCATTTTATTAAATAAAAATTTGTTTGAAGCATCGAAAAATGTAAAAAGTTTGATGCCATATGATTTTGCCATTAGAAATATTTTTAAAACAATTTTATTTTATTTTCTCTATTATTTTCACAACAGATTTTTTTTTCAAAAAAATCTCGGTAGATTGACATCTTTACTGATTCCCTACTTTTAATAAATTTTAAAATCAGAATAAAAAAAAAATGCCTGCAGTTAAATATTTCATAAGATCAAAACAAGAAAACAATTAACAAAGAAACAAAAACAAAGAATTAACCATAAAAGTATCATTTAACCAGTTTTTAAATTAATGTTTTTTTTTATACTTCGAATGTAGTATAAAAAATAAAATTATTCATTCTACAAAGTTTCACAAAAACGTATAGAATTTAAAAAAATATATTCTTGAACTATTGGCTATAAGGTTAAATAATTTATATTTTAAACAAACAATACCAATTTTTATTGATCATTGCATTGGTGCTGTTCCGTATTTTAAAACTTTTTTCTAACATTTTCGCAAATGGGCAGTAGGAAATTTGTTGACATCACAAGCTACCATGTGTACATAAACGTTATTTTTATGTTTTAAGCAAAACTAAAAGTAAGCATTACTTTTCCAGTAGTTAATTAAACCTTAAATTTACTAATTTAAATTCGAACATCTTTACGACAAATATTGAATTTTTAAGAGATTTTTAAATTTGTTGTTGACAGTGGCAGTTCAATAAGTCGATAAACGTTGGGATGATTTAAAAATGTCTAAAAACTTTTTTGTATATGGAAATTAATTTTTCTTTTCATTCGTATTAGCTTTTTAGCCTATTAGCGTTCAAATAGGCCAAAATTTTACTAAAACGGAGGAATTTAACATTTAAATTATTTAAAATGTTTTTAGTTTTTTGTTTTTGTAGGTCAAATTTTTGTGGTACCTAAAAATAGAAAAAATAGCGTTAATTTTGTTTGATCAATAAAGGATACCAATTTTTTTTTAATTGTTTTTCAAGCAACAGCCATAAATAGGCATGTTTTTCCCCTCCCCCATGGTCCGATTAAGTAAAAGGCAAAAACTTTTCAGATTTCGAAGCTTAAAATCAAGTACCTAAAAAAAAAAAAAAAAAAGGTTTAAAATGTATTTTAGAAATGAAAAGTATTTCTTGAAGCTTTTACTTTTAATTCCAATCCCATTAAAGTGTTAATATTTCAAATTAGGACCGGTGCGTACTACCACCGAGCCCCACGATTGGTGTGTGTGTGTGGGGGGGGGGTAGTATATTGTGACACTTATCTTAATATCTGTTTTTGTCTACCTATATTCATATAAATTACAAATTAAACTAACCACAACTGATTATTAAAGGATGGAAAATTTTTTTGCGAATTTTAACATCATTCTGGAGGTCTTCTTTTTTCTTTTGTCCAGATCCGTGAATTTATTTTGCTCATGCTAAGTTTCGAAAAAGCACTAAATAAAATTCACTATTTTTTTTATCCGTAATATTGAAGGTGTTATTCAACTTTTTAACAAGAAAAATTTCAAGTCTCTAATTTGCATTTGGATACAGTGTATTATTTTTAATTTTTCTAGTTGAATTATTCACCTATATTGCAACTGATCCATTATTGTACATAATTAGGTTACAATAAATTTTTATTTTACATGAATTGAATACTACCCTATGAAAATTGTGAGGTAGCAGAGTGGTGGCCCCATTATTATAGATTCGGTGGAGACCCAAGAGACCCTTGCACTCGCCCTGTTTCCGATAAGCAAAAATACTTTGCTGTATTTCAAACCGAATTTAAATTGATGGGAATTTTTTTTTTTGGGGGGGGGTCATATTGACAAATGTCAACAACATAATTCTCTTTATTAAAAAAATCTTTCAAAAATAAAATATACTTTTCTGAAACTTTATTTGAGGAAAATTAACTGATATAAAGTTTAATTAACCTGAATTAAAACAAATATTACTTTTAGTTTAAAATATCACAGAAAAGCATTTTTTTTTTTTAACACGGAGGTGGATGTTTTATGAGGTGTTGATAAATTTATTGAGAACTTAATGTTTGGCAATTTTAAGTAATGGGTACAAACATGTAAAAATTTCTTGGCAAATGAAACGGGAACGTTTTTTTATATAATTTTTTTTTTTTTTTTTTTTTTTAACTACCCAGTAATCTTAAAAATTTAGTAAAATATTCTAAGTAATCTAATATTTTATTGAATTTTAGGCACTTTAGCATAATTGAATTGTCTTATGAAGACTCTTGTTGAGGAAATGTTAGAAAATTACCAATAAATTTTAACTTTATTACTTACCGCACTTATTTTATGATAATATCATGCACGGAGATCCGTATTTACAAAAATCGGTACGTTTATACACATATACATTTAAAAATTCTTTTAAAAATACTGAAGGTCGCTGAATTGTAGTGAGCGGTTTCATTTATGATTAGTCAATTTCTCACTACAAAAAGTGCACTCAAAATTTCTCATAAATTTATGCTGATGCAAGAAAAGTAAAATTTTAACCAAAATTATGAAGATTCTAAAAAGGATTAAAAATATATAATTTAATAAGAAAAAATCCTTTGTTTATTTCCTCTTAATATTAACATAAGTTTTTGACGATAAAACTTTGTTTTGATTAAGTTTTGTTCATTTTTTTTTTCATCATGGTATACACATTTCCTAGCAAATCTTTCGAGGTACCTACACAAAATTAAATAAATTTCCTCGCTGTATGAATGCCTACACAAATATAGAAAAAAAGACATTTATAGATATTTTTGTTTTGCCTTCTGCTTTCTTTCAACGTAAGGAAAGTAAATAAAACTATCCATTTCACAAGCTTAACCGAAATCATTACCCAACACCCACAAGTTATGCGACACACAGGGACAATGACAACTTCCCCAACAGGCATTTAAGCTATTTCCGCGGGCAACAGTTTGCACTGGAAGTGGTGAGTCCATCTGCTTGTGACATCCCCGGAAATGCAGAAGCATAGGCTGGCCTCATTCCCTCTCCAATCCCCATACGAGAGGAAGACAAGGTGCGACCCGACAAGTTTCCCTCCGCCATCATCTCACCTTCCCACAATAAAATTACCCCGGGTTTTCCCTTTTAATTATACACAGTTAATGCACATACACAGATTTTTGTATCGATTAAAAAAAAAAAAAAAAAAAACTTTGAAAAACAGTGTATGGAATTTTTTTTTTTTTAAATTCACTAATAACAGATTATATATTAAATTTACTGTTATCAAGTTATATTAAGTGATTAACTATCATTTGTTAAAATAGTTTTTTTAATCATTTCATCCAAAGCAAGGCAATAAAACTACTAAGACACAAGGGTTTACTGAGTGTGAGACAATACTAGAGAAAAACAAACAAAACATTAAGGAGATTGATTTTGTATGGCGGCATATCAACATCTCTATGGGTTATTTAATGCCGAAGAAATCTAAATATTTTGAACGCAATTGCATGCCTTTGGCAAAAATAAAATGTATTGTTGGTAATTCTAGGATAAATAGGTATAGGTAGTAATTTCGCTACAAAAATGTATTGTTGGTAATCTTTTTATATAAAAATGTATTTGCTGGTATCTGTAAACATGTATTTTTATTCTTTCGTAGGGTTTCGTTTTTGTTTGGGGCTTCAATATTTGCCCATAGCTGGGATCCAAACAGGTGGACCGGGGAACAACAGCAATTAAGGTGTGGTTCCATGCTCCTCAAAACCGCCAATCTCCTGATCAGCATTATTAAGGAGAGAGAACAACAACAATAATAATAATACAGGAACTAAGAGAGAAGATAACGATTGACATTGCATTTAAATTTTTGAAGATCAAATTTGACTGGAAAGCAAAAAACCGGAAGTGTGTTCCACAAATGTGAAGAACGAAAGAAGGAACTTTTAGCATAGAACTTATGGTTGCATCTAGCCATTTCGACTGTAAAATAGTAAGATCTTGCCACCAATCTAGCCACTCTTCTCTATGTGTCTCTTCATGGCTCTCCACAATTTCCGGTTCTCAGTAACTCTTAAAAATGTCTTTTTGTTATTTCTCCTAAACCTTGTCCCACCATCTATTTACTCAAATTCACTTAGTAGGTTGAGCCTGGTTTTCCTTTGTACCTCTTGCTTTCAATCTGTCCTGTGAGTATCAGATTTTTCGAGCTCTCTTTCCTCGTTATGTGCCCTAGAAATTTCAACTGTCTCTTCCGGATGTTAAGTATAAGTTTCCTTTGTTTCCATTTTCTCTAAAACTTCATCATTGCTCACATGTTCGATCCATGTTATTCTCAGTATACAACACTTAAATTCATAAATTGCCATTTAAATAGTAAAATTACAAATTTATTATTAATAATTTTAGTAAAATTATGAATAGTAGTATGAAGAAAAATGAATTTTTTTTATTGGAATAAATATGAGTTAGTACCGATACTAGTAATTTGAGTTATTCTATACTCTCTAAAGTTACAAGATTTTGTGATAACTAAACAAGTAACAAAATATAGGATAAAAAATTAAAAAAGAAAAGAAAGTTGACCAACTAATTTTCTTAAAAACATTTAAAAACCAATGAGTCATCGTTAAAAATTTTTCAATCTCTAAGGAATTCTTCATAAAACAAAAGAAATAATAACCATATGTTTGTGTCAATATACACTGTCTTAGTTGTAAAACAGGCTTGCTAATTTTTTTTTAAAAATTAAACAAAGCGATGCTGAGAGAGAGAAACGCTAACGCGAATTCCATCTACATTCAATTCGCGGGGCTCAGAATAAATGCTGCTACTATTTAGACATCACAAAAACTACATTTTAAACAGACAGATATCAAAAGAAATTAACACCCCCACCGAAAACGGCTAAAGAAGTGGCCGAAAGCGCTTGAGACAATAGACACTATAGACAATTTTTAAGCTCCCTTACTTCCAAACAGAAAAATGAAAGAATATTAGAAAAAGTGTAAATAAATAAATAAAATTTTCCTTCTGTCATATTCAACGAATCTTTTTTTGAAAGAAAGGTTGCTGCCCAAATTTATATATATATATATATATATATTGAAAAGATCATTTATTTGAAATGTAATTACATTTAACTGCAGATTATCGATGATTTCTTTGAATAGGGTGCTCAATATCTTACGGACAGAGCCACACGTAGTGTATAAATTTTACATTTTTGGGAGCTTATTAAAAGAATGGAATTGGATGAATTGAAGTCGATCTTCAGACAATTAAAATAAATTAAGTGTCTGAGGATCGGTTCTATCACAGTGAAAATTATGTACGCGTATGTTGGTCACGTTTTTAATAGGATCCCCCCCTCCAACCAAATAAACCTAACATTTACACATGTTGCTCTCTCTGTAGAGTATTGAGCAGTGTATTAAAAAACAAAAACAATGACAGGCATTTAATTGAAATTCCATTTCAAGTCAATATTTGTTTGATACAAGAGTAGGAACGTTTGTTGCCTATGGCCCGATCCATATTCTTCATTTCAACAGGAACCGAGGTTTATCACTGGTTCTTTGTTTAAAATTGGGTTCCTGGTACCTTCTAGTCTTTTCATTCTCTTTTACTCACAGTAGCCCCTCGCGTCTTTGTGGGATTATCACATTGCCTATTTAGTATTTATTTACTTTTTATTACTTAATGATATTGCCTAGTCGATTTTTAGTTAAATGACAGACTGATAAAACAATAAATATGAACTGCGTCAGATGAAGTGATATGTGAGTCAGCAAGGAATAAACACACTATAGAAGGCTGGAAAACCTATCTTGCTAACCACAGCACTAGCATTACCCAAAACACTCCTATTTCGTGTATATATATATATATATATATATATAGGCAGCAAATTCCCTTTTAGGCATGTCGGATTAAATAAATTACAAACATTGTTTATTTTTAGCATAATCCGTTCATATTCACGGATATTTTTCCGTGTATTACAATCAAATGATGTAAGAAATGCAACATAGCAATGAAAATTACTTACTTCCCAAGTACTTTCCAGAATTTTTTTGGGGATGATTATTTATATGATGATTATATATATATATATATATATATATATATAGTGTGTGTGTGTGTAATAGGTTTGTCACATCTGATTGATGTTATTTTCAGCATCCCGACTCCAGAGTTTCGTAAACTGACCCTCCGGGAATTACATCGTCCACTAAACACATTCTGGTTTTAGAGGGCTGATTTTTCTGGCCATCAGATCTGATAATTTAATTTATGGCCACTCTTATCCTCAAATATCCGAGTTTTGTCTTTTATTCTGATCTAAAGAAGCCAAGATGAACAGATTTTTGGCGAAACGCATTGTTTATAGTTTTTTCCCTATATCTCATCATCACTTTTGTTTCCGATACTATATATCTTAAATCACACACACATTATATTATATATATATATATATATATATATATATATATATATATATATATATATATGTGTGTGTGTGTGTGTGTGATTTTTTTTTTTTTTTTTTAAAGAAAATCAACATTAGAGTTGGAAACAGCAAGTTACGTTACGCGACTGGAATTAGTTAAAATCTAATTTATCAAACAATACTGTCCAAATAAAAAGCATACGTTCAGCCACTTAATATGAACCACGTTTTATTTTGTTAATGGAGATGCTGTTGGGATAAAAATGCATCTGATGACGGCAGTAGGCTGGTGAAATATGTCAAAATAGAAATTTTCAAAATTCTGATATATTTATTATTCTGCTTGATTCTCATCCAACTTTATACACGCACACACAGCCTAAAAGATTTTAAATGAAAGAAATTTAAAAAAAAGCTAAAACTTATTTTTCAATTTGATACATTATCAAATGCAAGATAAAAGATCATTTGAAATATAGAATGATTAAAAAAATAGTTATGTATCTTATGTTGATAATTAGATCATCTAAACTTTAATTTTTATTTTTTCTATCTGATAAAGTCCCTAGAATGAGGACTTGGTTACTGTGGACAGATAGGTTGAGTCATAAATCATTTCAGTCTTTGTTTATCAAGTTTATTCTTAAAAAAATTAAGTTTAATTACATTTCATTCAATAATCGATTCCCCGATGTTTTCTGGGCCACTTATCTGGCAACTCTTCCATATCTTTTTCGCAATAGGTACAAACTAATTGAAGTCTGCGATATAAAAAAAGGCGAGAAAAAACAAAACAAAACAAAAAACAATTGCCTTATGACAATGATAAAATGAGTCAATAATTATTTATACTGGGACTTATGCATGTAATTACAAGTAATCTATAATATTTAAAATTTGAAATCATTTATTTTTGGCATATGATTTTTTTTAAAACTGTTTCTAAATCTTTGATTATCTTCCAATCATTCTGCCTCACCTGCTATCCTCTTCCGTTGCACCTATGAGGCGCGTCGCACCGTTTGAAAATGACTGGCTTTGGGATAGAATAAAGGACTACTGAATACCAGACTTTACATTCTATCACCAGCAATGACAGGTTAGTAACATTAGTTATTACAATAAAGGAAGAAAACTGATTATAAACGGAGCAAGGATGGTCAATCTAATATTTTTATTTTTTTTCTAAAAAAAAAAAAAATCTGATGCTGTGATGAAATTAGAAAGACGATATTTAGTATTTCAAACAGCAATTTCTATTGTCAAGAAACGGTGGTCCCTTATAAGCACATTTATTAGTCAAGTTTCACAGAGAATCGAAAATAACCGCAAATCTAACCCCCCTCCTGTCAATACATTTTGGCCCACATGAGACACTTGTATTATATAAATACTCACAGCCTCCTTCAATAAATATTTAAGTAAGTAGTAATTACCAAAATGAAATTCTGTTTTCTCAACGGTATTTCCTAGAAGCTAAATTCTATTTAGGAAACAAGGTGCTTGTTTGCTTAGAAATCTTCCTACCAAAGCATAGAAATCGCTGTCTCCAGGAATAATATGCAGTAAAGAAAAGCAAGGAGGAGGCTTATATTTAACATCAGGAAGAGGCAGCTGAAGTTTCTGGGACACATAGTGAGGAAGGAGGGCCTAGAGAATCTGATACTCACGGGTCGAATAGAGGGAAAGGAGACAAGGGAAAGCAACGCGTGACATACCTGGCGGGTTTAAGCAAGTGGATGACGGAACATGGTCTGGGGGAGGAAGCAGAGAGAAAGAACATGTTGAGAGCTGCAAGGGATAGAGGGAGGTGGAGAGCCATGATCGCTTACGTCCTGAAAGGACATGGCACATAAAAAGAAAGAAATGGTAACAGTACACTACAGGAGGTTCTTGGCTACTTTGGTTCTTGCTTGACTATAGAATGGGGTGCTGAAAACTTCTTGGTCTGACAATCTTCTCGATTTAACCAAGTATCAATTTCTTTTGTTCTTCTTTTATGATGGTGGTGGTGGAGGAATCCCCCACTCCTTGATCGGCTCCAAGAACCTTTTAGCAACCCAAGCAAAAACCATGCTGGATCAATAATAATTTATTTCGTTTATGGTTTTTTATGACATTGTCATAAAATTCTTGTCTATTGTAGA
This sequence comes from Acanthosepion pharaonis, assembly GCA_903632075.3. Classification (NCBI taxonomy): domain Eukaryota; kingdom Metazoa; phylum Mollusca; class Cephalopoda; order Sepiida; family Sepiidae; genus Acanthosepion; species Acanthosepion pharaonis. The sequence goes on along the minus strand of CAHIKZ030001537.1, from coordinate 268,801 downwards.
TTAATGTTACAAATCATTTTCACTGGTTAATTAAGGAAAATATATCTGTTTGTTGGTCATCATAGTTTTCTCCCCTTAAAACTTTTGCGGCCTAAGTGTTTCTTTTATATATATATATATATATATATATATATATATATATATATATATATATATAAAATTTGATTACTTGGTTCTGAAAAGTGTTTTTTTTTTTTTCTGTTTCATTTTGAATTTTTAAAATACCCACCCCCACTCCAAAACACACACTTCTTACTAATCCAAAAATTATTTTGTAGGTAGCCATATTTGAACAGATGCCCTGTTTTTTTTCTTTTTATTTTTTTATTTTGCCTTTTAAACATTATGAGTTATGGTCTTCCGGTCTGCACATTTGAGAGATTTAATAAAGAAAATATTCTCTCTGGTAGGGTTCGACATGTGTCGCCCTTTGTAAGAAAACCTCTGATCCGATGTGCTTTAGATTACTCAGCCGCAAAGAGTAGTCACAGCCCAGCAAAGTTCAATTACTTTTTTGAAGAATACACATCCTCTGATTCAGATCTTCTCAAAAGCCAATATCTACATATTTTTCATATCAGAAACATAAACAAAATAATTTCTAAGGAGTAGATAGGTTTACCTATCGTCCGATTCACACTCCTCCCTGTCTTTTAAACTCTTTGTTTATCCCTTGTTTAGTGTTTAGGATTGGGTTTCAAGTTCTTTCTAAAATCTTCTCAGTTTTTTTTCACCCCCCCCATGCATCTTAGTGATGTTATCACATTGGGGAGAAATGATCAAAAAATAAATAAAAATATCAATGGATTTATTATTTAACATTTTTTACTACTGCAAATGTTATTTTGTGGATACCCATGTTTAAGTAAACGTTCTATGTTTTTTTCTTGAATAGTGTGAATTATACATACATTGTGTGTGTGTGTGTGTATATGAAACAAACAAAAATGCTCTAAGGAGTTGAATTCTTACACATGGACCCAGTCTGCCATATAATAAAAATATACGTACACGTGTTTATACGTTTTTACTGATGTCCAAACATGACAATGTAAAAAAAAAAATCGCCCCCCCCCAAACAACAACAACAAAAAATGCTACAGACATATTTATATGTCGATCTTGATTCTTTTTATGCCTTTCTGAGCTTAAAACGAGTCTAATTGTCAACTCATACGTCTAGTAGAGTTGTTAACCACCGCTCAGGTACTTCAAGGTGCCTCAGTTTCTTAGTTCAGTTAGTTATGTACCATGCATGTTACACGCTTAGGCGATCATGTGTCTTTTGATACATGACTGACGAAGCAGATTTTTCCCCTCGTAGTAGGTTGCCATTTCTTTCTGCGATAGACCAGTTGCCATCCATGTAAATAATAACTCTTAATCCCAGAAATCCAGGGAGAAATTATCGTTTAATGAGGGTTTTTTGTTGTTGTTTTTTTTGGTTTTGTTGTTTTTACATTATTATTGTAACATTCTGCATTTGTATTTTTTCTGTTAGTTTAATTTGTTTATCAATTACGTGGTTATGGAAATTGTTAATTAGTTTTAACCCATGAAAATTTCACGGTTTTCCTATTTTAATATTCTGATGAATCTTTCTTCTTAAGTTAATGGTTGAAGAAGATCATGGCCAGTTCTATGACAACAAAATATCTGTAAATATCCCCATATTGCATAATTAAATATTTTAGCTTAACAACTTTAATATTGCAATAACAAATCATAAATATGAATACTGATTGTTATTTTAAGTGTACAAATGAAAAATTTGAAATTGCCAACTTTTTCCATTTCACAAAAACAGCCGTTAAACACTTCTAACTTACTTTCTTTCATTCATTCATTTCTCACTGAAAGTAGTGACTTTTCCCTCCGTTTCACCAAAACGGAATGTTTCATTATTTATCAGGTATTGGCAGGAGACGTTAAAGATTTCTATTTTCCTTCCTTTCATTTTCTCACTGAAACCAAGTAGTGTCTTCTATCCTCTTTCCACACAATCAAATCAGAGTAGTTCATTATTTATGAGGTATTGGCAGGGCGTAACGGTCGTGCGAACTAACGAAGAAACACACAAGCATAGTTATAATAGGACTTTTTCCCCCCCAATTTTTTAAAAATATTGTGCATGTATAGAGGATATTAAATGTGCTCTATTTATAAATTATTTATCATGGCTATTTCATATCTGTGTGGACATTTGCTATTGTTGTATATGATTTATGTTGGTTGGATTATTATAGATGGAGGCGTTTTAAAGTTTTACTCATTCTAATCAGTGCCATTTCATCACCACCGAGCAGAATCTAAATTTTTACCTACTGCGATGAACGGGTGCTCTCTTAAGGAGGCCTTGTGCACATATTGGAACTTAAACACAATCAGGACCTCAAGTGGAACTCATACATATGATCCATCACAAAGGATGCTTGGAAAATGATCAGTTCCCTATACTGCTCCAGTAAGTACCTGACTCCTGCTATCTTATACTTTTAAAAGAGCCAGGTCGGACCAAAAATGGAGTATTGCTGCCATATATGGCCTGGAGCTGCCCACTCTTCACTTGAGGGTGATGAATTATTTTCCAATCTGAAGTTTCTCACTATTTCCATGGAAAGTTTTCAGACAAATTACATTCCTTATTTCCATCAGTTCTAACCTTCATCGTTAGAGACCCACTATGCAATGCACATTGTATCAAACCATCTTCATTCCCTTCGTATTCCATTGGTGAGATGTAAGTTCCACCCAAGTCGCTTCTTCTCATGAATCACTGCTTTGTGGAACCAACTCCCAAGAGGATGCTTCCCCAAACACTGCAATCTTAATCTGTTCAAGACTAGGGTCAACTGTTATCTTCCCCACATATTAGTATAAACTGTGCCTCTTACTCTGTAACCCTCTACATCGAGTGGCTCTTGGGCCTTGTACAAAGTATGTGAAATTAAGGACAATCATTTTCGAAACTTCATCCTCATTGTTAGTTGTAATACAACATATGTAAATTGTTTTAATTTTGTTTTCAAAAGGTTGACACCTAAAATTCTGATTATGTTCGAGTGAGAAGTAAACCCATAACAATCTTGTCAATTTGTGTGTATATATTTCATAAATGGTCATAAAAGGGAATGTGTGGTGTAAGACTGGTGAAAATAGTTTATAGACATTTTATTATTATTATTATTACAGTAATTATGTCCATTGTTTCATTGACAGGTATGTTGGTGAATTGATTTTCAGCATCCAATGATACTAATATGTAATTGGTTTATTCTTTTTGAGAATTCAGACAAAGTAAATACTAGAAGCATTAAGCATAAAAAAAAATAAACGCATAAAAAAAAAGTGAAAAAAAAAAAAAACAATCAAATTTAGGAACAAATGTACTAATCATTTTCAATGAAAAACGACAACACAAACCTGAAGATACAATGTTTGAAAGGCAATGAAGTTGATATTTAAAGGAAAAAAAAAAATTCATAATGATTTATTAAGGCTGGAAAAACACAGATATTGAACAATTTACATTTAAAATTTTACTGGAGACCAGGAAAATGGCCTGAAATACAGGAAAAAATAAATTTAAAAAATAAAATGGCAAAAATCCTTAGCAAGGAAGTTTATTTTTTTTTTTTTTAACTAATGTGTTTGTTTTCTAATTTTATATATGGGAATCAAACTTTAGTCCTTCCCGTGAGGGATACTTATGATAAAAACAACTTATTTGTATAGAATCTTTTAACAATAACAGAGTTTAGTTAAATATACTTAAATAAAATTTTTGTACACTTAAAAATAAATAAAAAGTAATGTATTTTCTTTAACATCTAAAATAATAATTAACTATAAAAAATTGTTTTTTTTCCTCTCTGTTAGAATTCTCTTTTTTTTTTCCAAAATGGCTGTTTGACATGAAATTTATATGGAAAGAGCAGGGACATTTATCAAAAAGTACTTGAAATAAAGAAATCTTGATTATATATATTCACACACACACACAGGGACTTTATAAAATCTGTCTGCAGTGGAATTTTAAATACTGAAAATCAGCTGTAAAATGTTTTTCAAGAACTATAGAATCATATTACTCTTTGTCTATGTAATCATGGACATGTTGAAAATTAACAATCCCAACAATAAATTTAGAAGAAAAAAAAGATTTTTTGTACCCTTCTTTCATATTAATTCTAATCATTAAGTACAGATTGAAAACTCAGTTTTAAATCCATGCTTGACATGAAATTAAACTCAGAATTGTACTGGACAGTGAACAAAATGAATATTATTAGTGTGTGCATGTATGTGTATATATATATATATATATACACACACACACAAACTTGCATTCAACAATGGTGTGTGTGTGTGTGTGCATTTATCTCATATAGGAGGTACTTGAAAGATCTTAGCTGACCCACTTCAAAAAATAAAAATAAAAATTTAAAAAAAAAAATTTATATTTTGATGCATGGTCATTAAAATATTGATTTTGGGAAGCATGTTCCCATGTTCAAAATTTTCAGCATCTCCACACTCACAAAAATGGAAAATCTGTCAGCCTAACTCACTTCTCAAAATCTATGGAAAATAGTAAACAAGTTTTCAATACTTTGCTGTTTGGTTAGAGAATTTTTCAACATTTTTCCCAGTATCTACCAATTAGATTACAAGTTACACAAACAACTAATCATTGATAATAGTAAACTAGAGGGTGATTGAAAAGTAACTCCCTATTTTATGTCTGATGGAATCTCCAGTCTATAATTTTTACAAGACAGGAGAGTCCATTGTGCATAAAATAGGGAGTTACTTTTCAATCAGAATGTAGATATCTTCTTGAATCTATTCATTTATACTAGCAACCATAAATACAATGAGCATCATCTACAAAAGATGTGGTCAGTCAACTCAAATTCCTATTTTCAGGATTCAAGTTTTCTAGTTATGTATATGCTCAACACAAACTTCAGGTAATTTCTGAGATGAGACGTTGCAATTTTCATCTGAGTTTCCTCAACCTTTGTTGCATTCATCACAAGGTTTTACTTTCTTAGTCTTCTGCCTAAATTTTCAAGATGAAATGTTACTATGATTATACAAGGATTCTTTTCAATCCATTGTCATTGTTTGTTCTCCATGACATTTTGATTGTGACATCATTTGACTTCTATATCCGCATTAGAATTTGGGAGATTTTCATTTTATTTCTTATAGCAAATTGGAAAGCTGACAGATATGATGATCGAGGTTGATCTTTATTGCCTTGTCCCTTCAGGACGTTGACAATCGATGGATTTCTATGTTTCCTGACCCTTGTAGCTCTTAATAACTTTTGTCTTTTTAGCCACCTCCCATAAGCTGCTCCACTATCCATTCACTCAAGCTTGGTAGGTTGCGTGTTGCTTTCCTCTGTCCCTCAATTTATCCAGTGAGTAGCAAATTTTCCAAGCTCTGCTTCCTCATTATGTGTCCCAGTAACCTCAACTGTCTTTACCCGATGTTAAGTATGTGTCCTTTTTGTTGCCATTGTTTCTAGAACTTTGTCATTGCTCACATGTTCAGCATTCTTCTGTAGAACCACATTTCTGTTAATTTAAGTATCTTCTTCATCTGTGAGGAGGCTGTCCAGCATTTACCACCATTACAGGAGGACTGATACTACATAACAGTTCAGTTCAATCAGACATACAGTAACTAAATGCAAGTACCAGCAGGGGGAGGTGAGTCATCCAAGACTCACCTCCAACCATCAGTGAAAAAACACCATGCAAGAAATCCAATCCTTGCATGGTGTTTTTTTCCCCCCATTTTAATCGATTTCCTCTCCACTTTAAAAATATTTGAAAAACTTCCTCGCAATTTACCCCTCGCCCCATTTCTTCTTATTCAGATCAAAATTTTTAAAAATTACAATAAATCTTATATATCAAATACAGGTCATCATCGACTTATGACTTTATGACCACAATCGCAAATTGGTATGTCTAGCAATGACTGCTCCCTTTTTGGCAGCATGAAAGTTTCCCATCTTGGTGTATGACAATTTCCGCCCCAGCACCCAGCAGAGCTAGCATTCCTTTGCACATCACAATCTCAGTGTTAAGGCAGCTATGAAGGAGGAAAGAAAGTAAATGCAATCTCACATGATCTGAAGTTAACACACACTACTGAAGGACAGAGAAAGAAATTGTAAAGCTATGAAAGGTTCTGCTCCAATCTCATCGACAGTTATGCTATATTTTCCAACTAAAATGTTTCAGTTTTTGCATCTGTATTTTTTTTTGTATCTTTAACAAATACTAAACCAACTGTACCATAGTATGCAGTGTTTGACTTGACAAACAAAAATAAGTAAAAAAAGAATGTGTAAAGAGATCATACAAATGGTATGAAATATATAGAAACTATAAAAATTATAAAAAATAATAATGCCTAAAGATAGATAAAAAAGATTGCAAAATTAATTACAGGCCAACTTCTGATCAAATCGATTTACAACCTGTTGCTATCCTATCATGATTGACCAGTACAAGTGTTAGCACGATTAAATTATTTACATCAATCCAACCACTGAGATGATTATTATTTTTTTTTTTTTAAGTGCATATTATATGGTTGGCAAATACAGTAATTTCCTATCAGCTGAAGTTTTTCAAGTGGTCATACAAACTGAGTAGATGTTAATAACTTGGGGAAATATTAGATTTTCAGGCTGTGATGAAAAAAAAAAAAAAAAAAAAAAAAAAAAAAAAAAAAAAAAGTAGGCTGATCTTGTTCAAAGTGCAGAAATTTGAAAACATTCTCTGGCTTGCTTACAACATTCATTTCCCAATGAGTTACAAAGATAAAAAGCTTAGAGTCTTTGAATTTCAGTTTGTAATATTTGACCAGATATAGAACTGAAAAACATGCTTTGAATCTTATTGGCTAGTCAAGTTTAACAATGGATATAGCAGCCATTTTGCTATCAATTCCTTAGCAGGTAATGTAATTAGAATGGATTGTCTATACAATTGCTCACTGACTGTTCTCTACATAGCATTGTGGTGTGCCAGTAACAAGACAGCTGAAAAGATTTTACTTAAAGACATTTGGAACGTTGAATCTTTCCAAGTTTGAAACCTAACAAGCAATGAATTAATGAAGTACAAAAGAAAAAAAAAGAAATCAAAGTACACACTGAAGAATCAACACAAATGACTTCTCAAACATCAACATTTATCATCCTTTCTTGGTTGGGCTGAAAACTTTTCAGTGTGTGAGTGAGAGAGAGAGAGAAAATGGATTAATAAATTTGTAGCCAGAAATTTATTAGCGGAATTTTTATTTGAAAGGGTCCCTAGCATATTTAACTATTATAATTAATAGAGAAACATAAGATTAATTATAATTTGACAAATAATACATTAAATTACAATAATTTTTATATATTTTAATATGTCTGAATTGTAATATATAGTATCCATAAATTATCTGTAAGATTTTAAAAATTCTTAAAAACAAAAACAAAAAAAATCCAAATAACTCAATTTTATTTAAACATATCAGAACACGTCAATATTGTCTCAATTGGTTGCACGCAACACATTTAGATGGAATGTTCAATGTCCGTTTTCTACAGGATACTTGCTGTTTATACTTTGTACTCTAATTCAAAGTGTCCAATTTGGTCTTTATGAACCAAGGATACACATTGCACTTTCCCTTGCAGTATTATTTTCATTAAAACTCAGGGATCAATAAAATGCATTTTTAACATTTATAAAAAAAGACAAAAGAAAATGAATTAAGAAAAGAACAAACTACTGTGAACTTCTGCATATACGACAACCTTTAAATACCAAAATCACCCTTAAAATTGGGGGGAGGGTACCTCATAGATCACAATTCTAAAAAAGAAAGCTTAAATTCCGAGTGATGTTTGTGAATAGGATAACCTTGGCCACAGAGTGATATCCAATAATATGAATGAAATGATTCACATTTTCAAATAAACTGATAATAAAAGTAATAAAACCATTTCTAGCTTATATATTACTGGCATATCCTCAAAATAAATTGCCTATTCGGAGAATAATTCCATATCAATAAAATCAGCTTGTAACCATGCAAGCTCGACTGAGAAAATGTAAAACATTGAGTTATGATTGTGTTCACAGCAATGGAATGCACTATTATCATACAGTTATTAGTGGTATTTTGTGATTGTTGGAGTATAAGTAAATGGTCATTAGTACACTAGGATGTTTGTAACTGTTTGAATATAGGAAAAGAAGAAGAATCAGTATTCCCTAGAGATCACATGAAACGTAAACAAAACAATGATTTCCCTTTTAGTAGACATGTGTATGAAAAACAGGATATAGAATCAGTTTTATTTCTTTTATTTTGAAATTCTAAAGATACACTAAGTAACAACATTTCCAATAACATCATCTTTATATAATCAATAAGCAGTTTTATTATACTATGGGTATAGGATAAATTCATGAAAATTTGCTATATTCTTTGACCTTGTCTTATCTAAAGATCACTTTTATATGCAGAAATATAGGGTATATATAAATTATAACTTTAATAAGATTTCTTTTATATGCAAATAAATGTATTCATGGTTCTTAACTCTAATGGATATAATAAACTGAAAGTTATACAGATAATTTATGGACACACTGTGTGCATGTGTGTATATATATATATATATATATATATAAAAAACTGTATTGGAGCAGCAATTCCTCTTTTATACAAGTTTCATTAAAAGATGACTGACAAGGTACTGCATTTAAGCTTTTTATTATTTTTTTTTTCCTTTTTGTGTTTGTATAAGTTTTGACCAACTTATGATTTATAAGTTATAAATTTGACCAATAATCAAAATATTTTTTAGAATTTTTTCTTGGTTGAACCCAAAACTTTTCAGCACCTACTCATAGAAAAAATCTGAAATGATTACATACACACACACACATATTATATATATTATATATATATATATATATATATATATATATATAAAATACATAAATATTATATTATAAATATTAATAAAAATGAATATGCTACCACCCCTTGTCTGGATGATTGGATCTCTCTGTATCCTTGGAAACAGTAAATTATGAATTTTCTGTGCCTTTAAAACTCAGTAAATTTAAAAAATAAGTTACTCCAAAATTGCTTGAGGATGAAATGGAAGTAATGTTTTTAATTTAATTACAAAATTAAATTTGAAGCTTTTAGCTTCCATTTTTGAAACATGGTTATTACTGTGTAGCAAAAAAAAAACATTTTTAAATCAGTTAATTTATAATATTAATGCTCTGTAAATTTACATTGAGCACTATTTTGTAAAAATAAAAATATCAATAAGTACACTGGATTATATATCTTACTGTTCTTTCTTATATATATATATATATATATATATAAAATGGAATCTCATCATTGACAATGGTACACAAAGTTAATATTCTTATAACAAAATAAATAAATAAGAAAAAAAGAGAAAGCTTTTCATATCTAAAGAGCAGAAGGATTGAAATTTGCCAATCCACCTAAACTCCAAAGATTCAGAATCTGAGCTCTTGAGATCCTTTCAAAAGTTAAAATTATTTGCATAGACCAAAATGAATATGAACTAAAGTTCAAATAAGCAGAACTGTAACACTGATGCCAAAGTCAGCAAGTGATCAGATGGTGGCACCCACCTTCTCTCTCTCTCTCTACATGAAGCCAAGTGTGGGCAGAAGGGGTCATTCAAGCGTAATTAGGCCCACTTTATGCCCGACCGGTTCTAATATTCTGAGGGATGAAAATAGCTAGCTGACCAGCCAGCCTCTCACACAAACTCTTGTAGTAGCAGAGCAAATTCATCAAAGTTGAATAATGATGGGCAAGCAGAAGTAAAAAGATGGAAACGGCAGAAAATTAATCTTTGAGAATATGATAAATAGGAAACCAATGTTAGAGACGACGAGGTCAGTGGTAGAAGAAGGTTGGCAGGCACGGTGTGGGGAAGTGTTTTGTCACCAATGCGATATGGTCAATGGAGTGTGTATTCATGAGAGTTTATTTACACACGTCGTCTTGTGTATGTATATGTATGAGATTATACACAAGCATGTGACAATGAATTCTGCACTCATTACACTCACGTGTAAATCTACATGTTTCTTCTTTTTAGCCAAACACAGTTGTTCATTTGTATAAAATCAGTTAAGAAATCTATCAACAGAAATGTATATGCATTTCTATAACAAAATAAACATTCATAAATCTTTGCTTTGGCTCTTTCTCTCATACACACAATATATATATATATATATATATATATATTGGGATCAAATGCAGATTAAATATGAATCGGAATATACCAATGACAGGATAAAGAAATGTTTATCAATCTAATGTGTTTCACTTTTAAACATATTTTAAACATTTCCCATTTAAAAAGTGAAAAATGTTAGTTTGATAAACATTTTTGATTTGTTCATATTCAATCATGTAAACAAATAAAAGTGATATTTAGGCAGCAAGAATTCTTTCAGGCAAATTTTATTAAACAATACAGACAAGGTCTGTCTGGCAAACCTTTTAGTTAGTTTTCTAAGTTCTAACCAAGTTCTTTTCTGCCAGAATGAACTTTCCAAAGATCATTTATTCTAACCATATTAGTTGAATCCATCCATCCATGTCGCTTTGATTGTTACTAATGTCTTGGTGTTAATAAAATTTAGTATTTAACAAATTTTTGCACCCCAAACATAAAAATCAAAGCGGTTGCAGCCTGTGGAGTTAGGTAACCAGATGTAAAAGGTGATGTGGTTGGAGAAATTGTCTAAAAGACATTACTGGGTTCTCCTGCTTGTGTGGCATAAGGTCTTCCAGCAGCCATCCTCTTGACCCAGGGCAGCACTATCTCCTCAAGGCACTTGATGTAGGCCTCCATGTTGAAGCTGAGGCATGGTGGGAAAATGAATAGAGGTATAATGTCGCCATCACTAGTGATCACTCTAAACACCTTCATAATCACCATTAGATTCATCCAACTCTTTCCAAATCCTCTGCACTGTCCTCAGATTGACACCAAACACACTGAAATGTTTGTATTGAAGCTTCCAGCATGAATGCGGTTTCCAAATTTTTGGTAGAGTGAATTGTGTCATGGTGCTCTTTTTCTTACAGACAGTACCCAGCTGACCCTACAATACTCTACACCCAACAATATCAAAAACAAACATTGTACATGCATGAAATAAAAAAATATAAAATGGCGACAATTTATCCCTCACACCCTCTATATGTATGTGTGTATATATTTTGATGGGATGATTAATCAGAATTGAGAATTGGAAATATCAGAAGTTTTGGGGGGTATCAGAAATTTTTTAACTGAATTTCCAATTATTCTTTGGATTTTTTTTTTGTTTAATTTTCTAATTTTTTTTCTTAATTTTCCATTCCTGGTACAAGATATAAATATTTATTGATTTTAAACTATCAGTAAAAATAAAATACGTAGATCATAACACCTAAGTACAATGTAAATTTATTTTACTTGTGTACAGAAAAAAAAAAAAAATCAAATGTGCAAATTTCTACTCACTTCTCAAATGTTCCATAAAGTTCACGAGTTTAAAGTCTGTTCCAGTTCAAAATAAATTTTTTATTTTTAAAATCTTTTTAAACATTGTTAATTCACCCATTTAATATTATAAACTATTAATTTCATAATTATAGTCAACATTATTTAATATAAACACAAAATGAATTCATGTTGTTCTGCTGGGCTCTCTTTTAAGACAATTTTTATCATTTTTTTTATTTATAAAAAAGAAAAAGAAAAAGAAAAAAAAATGACGTATGGAATTCCTGCCAATGTTACATTTGATTTCTTCACATAAAAAAAAAAAAAAAAAATGGACCTTATGTCACAAATTGTCCTCATGGTGAGGCAGTTAAATTACAACAATTTGTTTTATAATAGTTTTAATACAAAAAAACAAAAAACAAAAAAAAAAAAAAAAAAAAAAAAAAATTCTCTTTTTACTTGTTTATTAAAGAGATTTATTTTTGTTTACATAACAAACAAAAAATAAATCTTTTCAATAACCGAGACTTAAAAAAAAGTAAGCATTCTTTTTATGTAACTTAAATTTGTTTCTTCACAATTCATGTATTTCTTAAAATTTTTTTAGCTTTCAAAATGGATTTTCATCTTTATTGACTTAAAAACTTATTTCAAAGTTGCTTGAAAAAAAAAAAAGCTTTTTCACACAAGATTTTATTAAAAATACCTAAAATTTAATCTCCATCAAAAATTATATTTAAATTTATTTTACTAATATTTTTCTTTGGCATAATTGAACTTTCCTGTGTTAAATTGTGGGATTTAAAATATTTTGAACATTTTATCATTTATTCCTCCTCAGAGCTAAACGAGATACAAGTTTTGTAAGTAGAAGTGTCTATAAAAAGTTAAAGATGAGTATTTTTATCCCATTTGCAGTTGTTCTCATCCTTATGAAAATCTTTAATCTTATTTTTATTTTAGTGCTTTGTAACAGTTAAATCTCATAACTTATAAAATGATCAAGTTACATATCGGCATTATTTAGCTTTTAACTTCCTAGTATTTTTTCAAAGATTTATTGTAAAGTTTGCTAAAATTGCTTTATCTCAAAAAAAAAAAAAAAAAAAAAAAAAAAAATCAAGGGATATGTTTTTATTGTGTTGTTGCACTTTTACTCTTTTTCAACAAAAACATGTTAGAAAATTATTAAATATTTAGTTGTGAGAAATTTATTTTAGACAGTAAAACTTATTGGGGATTCATTTTTTTAGGTAAGATTGAAGATCCTTTATTTAATATGTTGCTGTGATAATTCATATTTAATTCTTATCAGACCTCTAAGCAAATTTAAAATTTGTATTTATATTTTTATTCACTGTCCTGCAGGATTAGGTACTCTTTGTACTTTATCAAAATATATGCACAATACATCAGAGAATGCCTTTCTCCTTAGAGTAATATATATATATATATATATATATATATATATATATTTTATTAGGGTGCCTCTTGTTTTTGAAGTGCATGCTGAAATTGAATTGTCACCCCTAAATTTGTTACATTCACTGAAAAATGCCACATAGAAAATTTTAAGGAGATTGCATAATATTTAGAGAGAGTCTTTGCTTGTTAAAACTTAAAATATTTAAAAAGGTGAACAAAAAATAGACCCTTTTTATTTTACAATTAACAGCAAATCATTAGCTGAATCTTTACAAATTATAAACATTAGGAAACTAGACACATTTTTATTTAACTGAAAGATTTCAATTTTAAGCAATGTTTATTTTCTTACCCCAATGTGTAAGTGTATCTAATGCCAAGCAGAAAAGTGTAGTTTGAATATTTTTAAGATTTCTCATGATAACCAAAGTAAAGCAATATGTCAGCTGTAGCTAGGTACTTAAGTGATTTACGTAAAGAAATTGTTCTCTTTATTGTTTAAACTCTTACTCAATTTTTTAAATAAAAAGGATATCTAACTATTTTATAAGTTTTTGTATTTATTTTCCTACTAAATGAATCATTAATAAATGTACTTTGTTTATTAAGTTTCTCAAATCAACTGTAGAGCCTGAAAAAAATTAATTTTAATCATTGTAGGTATCAGAATTGTAAATTTAGAATAGCAATAGAGATTATATAAGAATCAGTAAAAATATTGGTATCAACCCATGATGAATAGATACACACACAAAAAAAAAATTATATATATATATATATATATATATATATATATTACACACACACAAATTTGATACCTAAGGCTTAAAATTAATTTTAAAAAATGAAAAAGCATTCTTGACGTTTTAATTGAAAGCTAGATTATTAAATTTACTATTTCCAGTAAGCAAAATATTCGGGTGTATTTCAAATAGAAATTATATGGTTGGAATCTCAACTTTTTGGTCACTTTCACAAAAATTGGCCATTTTTGACACATTTGAAAAACAAAAGTTAATTCTCCGTTTTAAAAGTCCTACAAAAATAAAATATACTTTTCTGAAACTTTGAGGAATATTAGCTGATTTAAAGTATGATTATCCTGATTTGATAAAATATATTTACTTTAAGTTTAAAATAATAGAGAAATGGATTTTTAAAACAAACAGTAGCAGTGATTATGCACTTATCGCTTGTCACTCGTATGCTTGGCACTTGTAACTCACTTAACAAGTGATGATAAAATCTGTCAACACCTTTACTGTTGTTCTACAGAGACTATCTGTTAAAACATAATTTAAGAAAATGATGGGTGAATGCCTATTCTATATAATTTTTTTAAGTACTCAGTAATCTTAAAAATGTTGGAAAATATTCTCCATAATTTAATTTTAGGAATGTTGAATTTACATTTACTATAACCATCATCACTCTTATTTTCTGATTATGTCATGTATAGTCAACCATACTTTCAAACAGAGGCACATTACTTAATATTTTATATACATAAAAAAAATGAAATTTTTAATAAATATTTGGTGTAAACAACTTTTATTGAGCTTTTCAATTTTTGATTTGTAAATAGAGTTTTCACTTAATAACAATATTAGCTAAATTTAGAATTTTCAATGATTTAATATTATAAATTATTATAAATAAAATTTTAAAAATGAAAACAATTCTTGTAAAAATTAATTATTAATCAGTGTCATAGTTTTATTGCATTTTTTGTTTTACGATTCAGGTCAGATTTTCAATAACTGGGTTAAAAAAAAAAAAAAAAAAATTAAATTAATTTCTCCAAGGAGTCCTGCTTTTGACTAATAAAACAAATTATGTAAGTGTTTAACATGTGTGTTAAAAAAAAAAAAAAAAAAAAAAAACATTTACCTAGATTTTCTAAAAAAAACTTTAAAAAATAATTTCATTCATTTGTGAATAAGTCATGAAAATATCATTAACATCCAACAATTATTTGATTTTTGCAAGTATTTACAAATTAATGTGTTTTTCACCTGAAAAAGGTGCTGAAACACTAACTTAGACTGCTGAAATTAAAAATTTAATAATACTTTGGTCTTTCCTCTTAATAATAACATTTTGATGGTAAAACTTTGATTTTATTAAATTGGGAGCCTTTTTTATGCTGCTTTTTCAGCAAAATTGCGCAAATTAGTAGAGGTATATATATATATATATATATATATATATATATATAATAGGTATGGATTTTTGTTATTTACATAGAAATTTTGGGTAAAAAAACATGTAAAACTGATATTCTGGAAAACTGCGAACCTTGTTACCAATCAAAATAACCCCATCAAATCTAAACTAGCAATTACTAATATTGTGTATCAATTTCACTGCCCACTACAAGACTCTTTCTTCTCATAAATCAATTACCTATATTGGATATACTACCACCTCCTTGAGGAGACACTTCACATGTCAACTAATCAGATCAAAGTGTTATAAAAAAAAAAAAAAAAAAAAAATCTATTTACCTACAATTTACAAGAAACCTTAAAAAATAAATAAAATCTTATCAATAACACTAAAATTCTAAGTAAATGAAATTACAAAAAACATCTCGCTATAAGAGAGGCCCTTTATATCAAACATCTCTCTCCCACTAACAACCTCACTTTGTTTAACAATGGGACCAATGTTCTGAAAGTTTTTTTAAAAATAGACAGTTGCTTCCTTGAATTCCAGCCATGCTCAGCATGCAAAAGTTTAGAATAAATGCTACTAACTAGTATTCAAAACTACAGAAACAATACATCTCAAACAGCCAAAACAAAACCTCCTTGAAAATGGCTAAGGAAGTGGCTGAAAGCACTTGAGACAATGGACAGTATGGGAAGATTTTGTACTACCTCACTCCCACCAAATGGAAAAAAAAAATGTAAGTAGACTGAAAAAAAAAAAAAAAAAAAAAACAAATCATAAAATTTTCCTTGTCTGTCATATTCAACAAAAGATATATAAATATACACACACATATATATATATATATATATATATATATATATATATATATATATATATATATCTATATATTGAGCATTTTTAATGGATACACTTATTTAAGTAGTAGCTCTGTTCTTTAATTAAACAGTATAAATTACATTTACCAGCCTGAATGTTTGAGAAATTTGGTAAAAAATGTATGTTCTTCGATTCCTAACGGAGAACACATATTTTTTACAAAATTTTCAAATATTTCAGGCCCATAAATGTAATTAATACTGCTTAATCAAAGAACAGGGCCTTTACTTCAATAAGTGTATCCATAAAAAAATAACATATAAAACAGAAAATATATTAAATAACTGCTGGATTTAATCCATTTCCTATGATTATATATATATATATATATATATATATATATATATATATATATATATATATATAAAATCTACATGTGTGTAAAACTTTATTTCTTTCTATATATAATTGCTTTGTGTGTGTATGTACACATGCAAAGAGTCTTTTGCAAATGTGTTCAAAAAACTTAAGTGAGTGGTTGGGATTTGGGAGTGGTGGACCCCTGCATTACTTTCCTTTACCCAATCTTTGCCTTTCTTGTCGTATTTTTTCAGAAGCAGTAAGACAATCGATCATGGTTCCAACCATGTCCACCTGACACACACTTGACTGCCAACAGATTTGTTTATTTTTTTAATCAACTTTTTTATATAAATACACACACACTACAAAATATATGAAAAGATGAAACAAAATATATATATAATAAAAAATCCAAGTCCGTTTCTGCAGACAGACCACGGTAACCAAGCTGATAAACATATATCATATTTATATTCATTTCAAATTTATATATTTTGATTTATTAAGACAAAGATTAAAAGATGGTGATGGGGGTAGAGAGTAAAGCATACAGACAAGTGATAACTCGTCATTTTAGGAGAAAATCATTTCATCCCAAGCAAGGCAATAAAGCCACTAAGACAAGGAATTACTAAACAGAATATATATAAAAAAAAAAATAAATTTAAGAGAACAATAAAAAATAGGCATTAACAAGAAGATAAAAGCTGATAGAATTTCACAAGTGAGAAACGTTGAGAGAAGAAACTTAGAATAGAACTTAGTTACATTTAGCCATTTCAACTGTAAAATGGGGTGACCTTGCTGCCATTCTAGTATTGCACTTTTATACAATGAAAATTTATACTTTTTAACAATGAAGATTATTATTATTACTGACTAATTTTTTTTTTAGAGTTTATTAATCTTTTGCAGGTTATTTAAAACCTGAAAATATTTTTTTTAGATTATAAGAATTCTTCCCATCATTAACCCAGAGCTGAGGGGGAGAAAAGCTGAAATTCATACCTTTCCCAAAGGTATTCATGCTTAAGTGAATAAAATGAATGACTGGAATTGGAACTCGGCTCTGTTATCCTTTACACCACCCGCACATCCAAGCTTACAGCACCTGGTATTCACAAGTCGTCACCCATCTAGACACCAAGCAACCAGGTTTGATGTAAAAATTAAAATTAGTAAATGTGGTTCTAATGGAGGATTCACATGCAGCATTGCTAGATGGGGATACTTTTGAAAGCCCATAGTTACTAATTTCTATCCAAATGTCTGGGATTAGGAATCATTATTACATTGATATCCTTATCTTTGTTGTTATCACATTACACTGTGACAATAACAATGATGATGAGCACATTAGTCTGAACATAAATGTTCCGCAATTCACAATTTCCTAACTTGCAATTTTTTTGGAGGGTGGGGGTATTTTTAAAAAATAAGTTAACTTCGACAAGATGACAAGAAAAAAATAATTCAAAATTTAGTAGTCCTTTACTTGCATTTAATGCTAAAGTCACTACTTGTAACTCAATCTAGCAACAGATTTTCTAAGACATGTTGATTTTTATATGATCTAATTTTTTTCCCCAGGATATAATAGGGACCAAAAAAATAATCCATTATTTTGTTAATTTTAGTAATTGTGAACTACATGACTTACATCAGCAAAACTGTTATATGCCGTACCTCTGAACACTAATGTGCATGTCCCAATCCTCATAAATATGTTGGACACTATTGTAAGTTGGGGGTAATATACTAAGTCGTCCACCACTAGCAGTTGTTTACCTACTTCACACTGCTGGCGAGTATTGTATTTTATTGATGATATAAAGATTACCATTTCATTTCCAACCTCCGTTTTGGTCATTCCTCATTCAGTAACCCTTTCTAGGTTACAACAAGAACAAAGGTGACTAACATTTTAATAATGGTTTTATATATAATTATCTAGAATTATAATAATCATAGGGAATGTACTTAGTGATGTCTGTATGGTATAAGAGTGAAATTGCCTCCACTGGTTTCTTAACAGGACATGTGTTTTTAAACTGATGTTTCTTGGAACCCTAGGGTTTCACAAATGGTCACCAGGGGTTCTGCAATAAACAATGGCAAATAGCTTAATGTACTTTTGAGGAATTTTTGTCTAAATTTGGTACTTTTCTTTCTGATTCTGTCTTGTCAGTCCACAAGGTTTGAAGAAGGATGATCCTCCATAAGACCTACAGGGTTGACTCACTTAAAGCCATTTTTAATCATCAATCTGAATCCAGTATTTCTCCTAGATCACTTTGGGTTCTTCGGAAATAACAGTGATAAATAGGCTAATGAATTTTTGAGTCATTTTTGTTTAATTTTATATTTGTAATGTTTTTTATATACATCAATATTGTTGGAAAGTCCTTGATTATTATAATAAATAATTTTTAATTATTTCTTTAAAATTAAAATATATTATAAATGTACTTAGTGATGTCTATATTGCGTCATGGTGAAACCGCCTTCACTGGACCTATATGTCCCGGATGTGTGTATCATTGAGTGACTAATTCGACTACAGGATGAGTGTTCATATATTATCTTTACCATGTGAACTACAGTAAAAATATAAAAGAGATAGATATTAATAATGGTAATCATTTTTATGCAGGGCTTCCCTAAGACATGAAAACTATTTCAAGGGTAGAAAAGGGTAAAAAGGTTGAGATATGCTGATCTAGAATGTTCTGTCTCATATTTAAGCAATGGACATTTAAAAATAGAAAGTGATGTCAAAAGACCATACAGTGGCCCAAATATTCCCCCATTCAAGAAAGAAAAAAAAATTTTTTTTATTATATACGTCTGAATGAATTAGGAGAAAACTTTTGAAGGAATGGGGGGTCAATCTTGATAATGCCAGCTGTGAGCGACAGGATAATGTCTAAGAGTTAACAAAATGATGGATCAGCTTCAGTATAACTGGGTCTCAAATGGAAATAAAGAAATAGAAAAGCGTGTTTGAATAATTCTTAAAAATGTCATTCACACGCAGCTATGTTTATTGAGATGAAATACAATACAAGAGAAAGCAACTCCCAAAGTGCATATATGTAAGGGAGGGGATAAGCACAGAAAAAAAGGAAGTGCACATGTGTGTGTGTGTGTGTGTGTGTGTGTGTGTTTAAATTTAGTTTTCTAGCTCGTTTTTAAATATATTCTAAACATTTTAAAGTCTTTTTTATTATTTTGCTTGGCTTAAAGATATTTTTTCAAGCATATTAAAAAAAATAATTAATAAGTAAATACCACTTAAGTGTTATACATTTTTATGACTATATTCTGTTACTTTTTATCCCAATTTAACTGATGAGTATAGTGCAAGTTTTATGATCAGTTTTTTTTATGTGGAAAACAGTGGGCTGTGCTATAATTTTTTAAAGAGGTTAAAGATTCATGCATTTTCGGTTACTGGTCACACAATACACATAGTCCTCAATTTTTTTTAAAAAAAAAAAAAAAAAAATATAGAGTTTTCACAAAAAATTTAGGTGTCACACTATACATGAAGTCAGCTTATACACAAGTATATACAGTATTAGAGAAAAACAAAAAAATAGCATACACACACACACCAGTAAAAATAAAAATAATTATGTATAAATAAAATTGATTAACTTTAGATCAAAATTACATTTTATCCCAGTGTTTCTCAACCTTTTTACCCTTGTGGAATACTTGCAATAGTTTTTTTATATCTCAGAGAACTCCCCCCACTGCATAAAAATCATTATATACTATTATTAATGTTTCTTTTTATATTTTTATCCTAGTTCGCATGGTAAACATATTTTTCAGATAACTGGTTTAAAGAAAAAAAATGGCTGCTTTTTCACCAAATTTATTGGTAAAACAAAAAAAAAAAAAAAAATGATATTGCTCATTTGCAAGATCTTGCACTTCATTTACAAAAAAAAAAAATGTAAACTCATGCAAAAAATAAACAAATAACCAATATCATTATAATAACCAAGGAATATCCAACAATATGCCATACATTTATAATAAGATTATGTCAGGGTGAACCAGCAATTAAGAGGTGGTTGCATGCTCCTCTGATCAGTGACCTTACTGTTGGATGTAGTAGGAACACCAGTTGAGAAACACTGTTTTATACAATACTATTATAATAACATTTCAACAAAATTTGACAAATTTGTAAAGTCATCATGCCATGTCCTTTCAGGACATGGGCGATCATGGCTCTCCACTTCCCTCTATCCCTTATAGCTCTCAACAATTTCCTTTCCTCCTCCAGACCACGTTCTGTCATCCACTTGCTTAAGCCTATCAGGAATGTCACATGCTGCTTTCCCTCTATTTGACCAGTGAGTATCAGATTCTCCAGGCCTTCCTTCCTCATTATGTGTTGCAGAAACTTCAGCTGCCTCTTCCTGATGTTAAGTATAAGCCTCCTCCTTGTTTGCAACCTCTCTAAGACCTCATCGTTGCTCACACGCTCGGTCCATGATATCCTTAGCATCCTTCTGTAGAACCACATCTCCGTTGCCTCGAGTCTCTTCTTCATCTTTGAGGAAATTGTCCAGCATTTGCTGCTGTAAAGAAGGACAGATGTCACGTAACAGCTCAGTATCCTTTTCTTTGTTACCAAAGAAATCCTCCTGTCTCACGATACTCTGCCCAGCTTTTGAAATGTGTCCTTGGCCATCCCAATATGTCTACGGATCTCGGTGTTGCAATTACCATCCTCTGTAAAGACGCTTCCCAGATACTTAAACTTCCGCATCTGCTTGAGTCTAGTGTTCTTGACCTGGAAATTGCATTTCAGGCTCATCCTCTTACTGATGACCATGCATTCAGTCTTGTAGCTTATGCTTAGTCCCTTCTTCTCATTCTCCATTGCTAACTTCTGTAGTAGATTTTGTAGTTTCTTTTCAATGTCAGTACTGTGTCATCTGTGTATCTTATGTAGTTGAGATTGTGGCCGCCAATGCTAAATCCCGGTAGGGTTTCCAATTCTCTCAGAATTGCCTTGCTGTACAGGTTGAACATGTCAGGTGAGAAGGCACATCCTTGCCTTATGCCCCTTTCTATTTTTGTAAATTCACTGAACTTGTTCCCTACGCGCATACATGCTGTTCGCTGCCAGTATAGATTCTTGATTATTCTAATATCTTTCCCGAATATGTCAAAGTTGCTGAGCAGTTCCATCAGATCCTCGTGGCATACTTTGTCAAAGGACTTTGCATAGCCTATGAAAGACAGGTACACGTCCTTCTGCATTTGTATCGCTCTTTCTGATAACATTCTGAGCATGAATATCACGTATGAAATGTCATTTGAAGCTAAAATTATTTCATCTATGTACATTCAGATTATTTATAACTTCCAGAAATTCAGACTAAAAAATTAATTTTATTTTGATATAATTTTTTGCGTTTGGATGAAGGTTATCCTTTTTTTTTCTTTTTTTCTCCCCCCCCACTAATAACTGTAAAACTTAGTTATATTGTGATAAAAACCAACAGAAAGTAGTCATGAAAATGTATAACAGTTTCTTCTCTTGCACTTCTCACTTGTGGAACTCTCTTCCGGCTTCTTGCTTTCCACTCAATTTTGATCATCAAAAATTTAAATGCTATGTCAACCATTATAATCTGTCTCATTAATTCCTATTCTTTTATTGCTCGCTCTCTCTCTTTAATAATGTTTTTTCTTCTCATTTCTCTCAATTCTAGTAATCCTTTGTGTCTTAGTGACTTTATTGCCTTGCTTGGGGGTGAAATGAATAAAAAAAAAATGTCTGAGAAATGCGCTAAAATTCAAGTTAAGACAGCTAATCAACACATTATGTTCAGATGATGGAGTTTTGTAAATTCTAATGAGTGGAGAATATTTTTATGAAGTGTTAATATTTTTATAATTTTTTTTTTTTTCAAGTGTCATTTAAAGTGTAGTCATTGTTGTTCCACACCTCCATTACAAATGACATTTTGCTATTTCATCCGTTTTATAAAGTCTCAACAAGTGTCTTGAATTTTTTATTACTTCCTTTTTACCAGAAAACAATAGCACCATTTTTCCGAATGTAACCGGATTTTTTTTAATATCCAAATCAAATGAAATGCATGCCTTAAAAAAAACTTCCAAAACAAATCCCCAATAGCTGAATATCTATATAAATGCAAATCAACTGTAACATTTAATAAAAGAACATTAATTAAATAACTGGCCATTTAGGTGAAATGGGAACATGAATAAAGACTGAGTACTGAAAATATTCAGTAAAAATCTTCTAAAATCTAAGTGAAGATGAATAAAATATTGCCTTCAAATACAAGCCTACTCACCATCTTATCAATATTTTTGTCAAATATTTCTCAGCTTATTCACAAGTATATTTTTAATCTAAAAACTCTAGTCATGTTCTTAAATTGCTTCATCAGATTGATTCTTTCACGTGAATGTTATTCATGGTGCTAAACACGTTCAGAGATATCTAAACTGTCAGCTGTATACAACTGCTTTCTCAGGTCAATGATTAAAAATGGCTTTGAGTGAATGAAACATGTGAGTCTTGGTGTGTTATGGACTGGCACTACAGAATTACAAACAAAAAACCACATCATTTGAGGACTTTCAACAGCGGCAACAACTAAAATGGATAGCATATATAACAATAATTATGATGTTGACAGTCTATACTACATCAAACAATAGGTTAGGAAGGAAAACGCCATCAATACTGGAAAGTGCTGCAATAACTGCAAACTTGAAATATGAATTTTCCTGAAAAATTGTTTTAATAAAAAGATTTTCAACTGACAACGCCAGCGACTGCTTGGTTAATGAATACTGAATGTTTCTATATAAAAAAACAGCTAATATTACCATGACCATTAGAGATGAGGTGAACAAATACTACATTTAGATTCCAACTTGATGGCAAGGGAGTGAAGAAAAGCATAATTCAAGTAGCACTGGCTGCTTGGTTATAAATTTTATGAGGCCAAGATAGTTGTCAAGGAAGCATCCTCTTGGGAGTCTGTTCCACAAAGTTCTGGATAGAAGCTGTCTGAGTGGAACTTACTCTATATGAAAGGAACACAAAGGGAATGGGGATAATTTGCCACTGTAAACGTGGCAGATCCTAGCTATTAAAGTCTGAGCTGGTGGAACCAAGAATCTAACTGATCTGAACATCAGTGTTTCCTTATTAGGAAATGGCTAATATTACCATTAGAGATGAGAACAGATATTACACTTTGATCGCAGCCTAAAGGCCAAGGAGTGGAGAAAAGTGTAACTCAAGTAGCACTGGCTGCTTCATCATGAATGCTGAATGTTTCCGAGGAAACGGACGATTTTATCATTACTCTATCAAGACGATCTTTAGAACTCCTATATTAAAGTTAAGTGCTCTAAGGTAGATTATGAAACAGTTGCACATAACTTTATCACTGAGAATAAACACATTTTTTAAAATTTTTTTTTCTTACCTTAATTCAATCAATACATGGCCAAAGGCTACTCAATGTAAAAAGTTACTGAGCAAGATTGTTTAAGGGAGAGGAAAGGAGATGGCTGAAAGTGTATATGATGAGGATATGTAGGATAGATATCAGTTGACCCTAGATTTGAAGAGGTTAAGATTGTAGTTGTCAGGGAAGTTTCCTCTTGGAAGTCTGTTCTACAGAGTAAGAGTTCCTTGAAAGAAGCTATCTGAGTAGAAATTATTCTTTACCAAGGGAATAGAGATGATTTGCCACCTTGAATATGGCATGGTGGGTCCTAGCTGTGAAGGTCTGAACTAGGAACTAGAGGGACTAAGAAATGCAACTCATTTGAACATTAGTCATATTTATAGCAATAGAGTTGTGAGAGACTAGCAATATTTCGTATATGGGATAAGGGTTGCAGGGTTGGAAAAAATTCTTTGCCCATAAGGCTGTATAAATGTTTTTGAACTCTTTCAAGGCTGGACAATGTGGATTGAGCAGTAATACTTAATTCTTAGTCTGATCCGATTCTTTTAAAAGATAGAGCATGGCAGCAGGAGTTTGGTATTTTCTGGAATGATAGAAGGAACCAAACATTCTTCCAGCATCTTTTGCAATTATACAAAAGAATGAGTTCCATTTGTGGTCTGGAGTGAGCTTTAAATCCAATAGGCATTCTAAGCAAGGAGCCTCATTGAGGGTATGACTGCTCATTAGGATTGGAGAAAATTTGGGGTCTGCTCAGTGGTGATGAAATGTATGCATATACTAAGGGTATGTGTGAGGGTGTAGAACTAAATGAATATTCTAATTTAATTAGTGATCCTATACATGACTCCCACCTCCTGTCAAGAGCTTTCCAAATGTTAACTGTTGCAAGAAAAATGAAACACCTGCCTGTATTTTTTGTACTTTAATTAAAAACATTAATACTGCAGTTAGAAAAGCCAGCAAACCAATTGGTAGGCACCCCATTACCTTCACCCAAACTCCCTCTCCTAAATAACATCACCCTAACCACCTCTACCCTAAAAACACAACTGAGGGTGGGGGAAATAAATAAAGAGAAAAAAAATGGCGTTTTAGCCTTTCTTGACTCTTCCATTTACTTCTCTTCTTCTAGTATATCTTTGAAAAAAAAGAAGTAGACAGGGGGGGGGGGGGGGTTGCAGTTTAAAAAGCAGTATGAATGTCTATAGATTGCATGGATTTTACTGTGAAGAGGGGGTTGGGAGTTTAGGATAAGAAAATTGAAATGAAGGGCATTTGCCATCTATGGTAAATCCCTTTCTCACTTAAACACCCAAGCAAAAAAAAAGAAAAAAAATTTTTAGGGGGCACCGCCCTTTTACTGAGGACGCCACTGCTTAAAGATCTTTTGTTCAAAACTTGTTCAGCTGCAGTTTGACATCGGTCATGTTGGACAGGATTTAAGGTAAGGGATATCAGGAAAGAAGAGAACTCGTCATTTTTTTTTTTAATGTCTGTGTGTGTGTGTGTGTGCGCATATATACAGTAACTCACAACAACTTTGACAAAGAGAATGAAAAACAAAATCTTTTTAAAAGCCTTTGGCACATAAAAAAGTGTGTGTGTGTATATATATATATATATATATACCTTGCAAAATACTCATCTTTACAGAACAAAACACTGTTCTTTGCAGCTATCAACTTTGAACACAGTCGTATCAATATACAACTGGGGACCAAAATTGATGCTTGCAAATAATGTTTTGTTGTGTTCTGCAACGATTGGTGACAAATAAAGAGATTACAAAAATAACTGCAAAATAAATTAATTTATTTTTTTAAGAGAGACCTTTGCATAATTTTATGGGGATTTATTAAATTTCAATAATCTTCAGTTCAACTCATATACAGAATGAATATTTAAATATCACACAAAGAAGAAACTCTCACCAAATCTCTGTACATTTTGTATGAAAAGAATTGTTCTTTTACCAAAATTCACTGCTCATACTCCACAAAAATCCAAGCAAACTTGAAGTCTGTTTAGCTACAAAATACTATCTAAAGTAAATACAAAAATATTACTAACATTACAAACAACTCTATATAACAATAATCAGGGACAATAATCTATCATAGAAATTTCTTATTTACTGTAATCTAATTCTTTTAAAAGTTCTAAAATGAATGTAAAAGGATGTAAGATGTGTTTTGTCACCAGGTGAATTCAACCTTTATAGTGAAGCAATTGCAGAAATCCTACCAGAATTCATTATTGACAGCCACAACCTTAGCATTAGATATGAAGACAACACAGTGTTGTTAGTAGACACAGAAAGGAAACTATAGGAACTCATAGAGAAGGTAGTAAAGGAAAGGGAGAAAAAAGGACTAATCATCAATTATAAGAAGACAGAATCTATGGTAATTGGCAAAAGAAACAGTCCTACATGCAAATTACAAATCAGAAAACCCAAAATTAAACAAGTGCAAAATTTTAAACATTGTTGTAGCATAACTATGGATAATAATGGTTATGTCTCCATTCACATAAATACAGTAGTAAATGCTGTATGTTGGTTTGCAGTTGGAGATTTATCTCCAGTTATGCTGGTCAAACTCTCTGCCTGGAGGCAGAGAGGATCCTCAAATGAGGCTATGTCGAAGGGCAGAGTCTCATCTCGGGAAACAGCTACCCAACCCCATTTTATACAAGGTTTACAGGGAATTTTTGGCCAAGCCTATGTGGAACAGTTAATAGATATTCTGCAGCTGGAGATTCATTGTGGAATTCACTTGACTCACTTCTAGCAGTTGACTACTTCTATGAGCTGCTGATGAATCTTATAGATGTTGTTCTTCTAAGTATCATTGTTCATTACCAATCTTCATGTGATTATTCTATTCAGTAACCTTCAACCAGAGGCACAGTGGAATAATGGATAGCGGCTCAGATTGAGGAATTGGAGAGCAGAGTTCGAATTTCAGTCAAATCCATTACATTCACTTATGTACTAATACCCCTTGGGAAAGGTATGAATCCTCACACCCCACCCCCAGCTATGGGTAAATAGCAGAACAGACCGGGTTCTATAGCCTTGGATGACAACTGGTCTACTGCAGAAAGAAATGGCAGCCTACTGTGGGAAAAAAAATTAATTGTTAGAAAAAACAAGTAAAGATAATCAATCCAAATAAATAAATCAAGTAATAAACAAATTAAAAACTGCTCCCACCAAAATAATAGAATTAACTACAGCAATCAACCACAAAATTGAATAAATAGCTTTAATTATCTTCCCAAACCAAAACAAAACTATTAAATAAGCAATACAAACAAATTTTGACTATGTTAATAAAACACTGATTAAAATAAAAATAAATAAATATATGAGATAAGAAATAAAAATAAATAAAAACAAGCAAAATAATTTAACCCAAATAAATAATTAAGCATATAAACAACTTTCGGCAAAATAACCCCCAAAATAGACTACCCACAATGCACCACTGACCCATATATATATAAATAGCCAAGAAAAAAAAAAAAACAAAAAAAAAACAACATGCGTGGTCTAACGATTGCGTCTAGCATGACACAGCCTGTCGCCTCTAAGTGTTGACTTCAATGTTCACTTTTATATTTACACACACACTATCTCTGATATTGAGCACTTTATCCCATAAATATAGCACACCTTAAGAGTATATATATATATATATATATATATATATATATATATATATACAAAAACAAAGGTAAGGTAATGAAAACAAAACATCTGCACAAAATGTATTGTATTAATTATACAAAGATCAATAAGAAACATATCAATCCCTCAAATGTTCAAACTGTTTGCCACCCTCCTGTCATTCATACTCTTCTTTACCTGCAAAACATTTATTTATTCAGAAATAAAAATGATAATAAATATATAATAAAAATTATGAAAATAAAAATATTAAAAATGAATTAAATGAATTCTAGAACCACTATTATAATACTAGTAATATGTGTATAACACTTACTGTATACCTACTTTTGCAGCCCCTTGCACACATATTTTATATATATATATATATATATATATATATATATATATATATATATATATATATATATAATATTACTTTTTAATATAACTAAATGAATCTTAGAACTTTGGCAGCACCATATATATATTTTATTTCAAACGCTATTATAGTGGATACTCATATTTGAAATAGATGATGTTGCAAAATCTCATGCCATTAAGGTACTGACCTCCAAGAGTTACCTAGTCCCTCCTCCAGTGCCAGATTAATCTACTGAAGGTCCTGGTGGACAATGTCCTTCCAGTAGTTGTGTGGTCTGCCAAGAGGTTTGTAGATCAAACTGGTACATGACTCTGCTAGGGTGGTCATCAGGTCATCACCCTATTTTTATTTTTACTTTAAACAGTATATATTAAGTCTAATGTCTCCTGTCCAGTGTGTATATTTGAGATGTCAATAAAGAAAATATGCTTTCCAGTAGGAATCGAAGAAATATGTCCATCTTATGTAAGAGAAGTCATTTGATGATTTTTTTATTTTTTTTATTCAATATATTTTTGTCATCAATCCATTTTTTAGAAATTTATTTTTTTGATAAGTAAATGGATTACTATATCATAACAGTACGTTATAAATATTGATATATTAGAACTGTCAGTTTTCAATTTGTACCTGATGATTGCTATGTGCACAAAACTGGATGGTGGGGAACAAATGTATATTTATTCTTAGTAGAGATCTTTACATACTAATATTTTTGCACAGGTGCAAAGCTTGAATTTAGAAAATTAGATTTTTTAGACAAAGCATATTAATTTTTTTTTTTTTTTTTTTAAATCTGTTGAAAATATTAACATCAAATGACGCTTTTTATTTTAACACACTATAATATTGAGAAGATATTTCATTTTGTTTGTTTTCCTTTCTTTTTTCCTCTAATGGTAATATAAGCCATTTCCTTATAAGGAAACATTCATTGACCGAAAAGCCAGTGATACTTTTGACTGATCTTTCTATTAAAAAACTTTTCGGGAAAAAAGATTTCTCAAGTCCAGTAATGGTTATCAGTCTTTCCAGTAGTCCAGGGGTTTCCTTCCTAACATTTTGTTCAGTGTCGTGTGGAATGTCAACATCTTGATTATGTTATTTTCTTTTTGAGTGCTATCTATTTTAGTTGTTGCTGAAAGTCTTCAAGTGATGCTATTTCTGTAATTTGGTACAGTTCTTTGTGATTCTGTAATGCCAGTCCTACAGGATGGTCCTCACTCAGGGGCATTTTTAACTTCTGTCTGAATTTCTGGAATGAGGAATCATCACTATTTACATTCCTCCCTGACCTTTAATTTGAAGTAGTGTGAAATCTCAATATTTTAATTATGTTGTTATTTTCTATTTAAGTTAATGCAATATAAATTTTAGCTGTTGCAAATTCCTATATTAGTTTGATAACATTAGATAACATTTTTCTCTCTAAAAGTGGGGACAGAATAACAAATTCTGCAATATATCTGATGCAAAGTTAAAAAAAAAAGAAAAGAAAAATATAACAAAATAAAAAAGCAAAAGCACACCCCCAAAAGTAAATAGTTTCAAATTATTTATTTCTTTTAAAATATATTTTTCTTCAACTTTTTATTTGTTTCGAAGAAGCATTTCCTTATTTTATTTATTTATTTATTTTTTTGCAAATAATAGCTCCAAAGCTGAGAAGTATTTTTTTTCTGCAATTAATTTGCCAATCTGCAGCAAAAAGGCATAAAAACAATATTATTAACATTACAATTATTTGGTGTTAAGGTTATAAAACAAGAAAATCAGTATTTCAGCTGTCCTCATTAACCGCAACATTTCATATTAAAGAGAAAAAAAAACTGCAGGAATAAATAAGAAATTTGATCTGCACTCAGCTGCATGCTGCCTCACTTTGCCAAAAACATTCTAAACCAAAGTTGTGCAACAGTATCAGCATCATTAACAAAACAAGTACACACTTCTCTTCCTCACCTCCCCCCATCCCGACCAATTTTGGCAACTTCTCCTTCAACCTGCCATAAACCTGCTTGCTTTTTTTTTTTTTTTAGCCCCACTGGTGCTAATTTTTGGCCCAGTGTGCCAACTCTGCTCAAGCTTAGCTCTAATTGGCAGACGATGGCCGAGACCAGAAGACTTGCCTGGCAAATCTTAACCAGTCACCACATAACAATTGCATATTGCGGAGAGAGAGTTTCTTTGTCATTCCACCCACCCCCATCTTACCCAGTCTCAGCCCGCTGGCATTTCTAATAAGTCTTAAAATGGAATATGATTTGGTTGCATTAGGGAGTTGGGGGTGAGGAGGTAGATACAATGTTCTGTTGAATCAGGGAAACAAATGCAAGGCTGAAAGATGGTCAATCTACAGAGAAGATATTCAATGTCAAAGTAGGCAGGTCAAAGTTCATGTAAGAGCCAATGAAAATAAGTATTTGCTTGAAACACACACACAGTCACCCATGAAACTTAAGACAATCACCTAAAAATATTGCCTTATGCCAAAGAAAGCTTATTTCAAGAATTTTTCTTTTGTTAAATAAAGAATCTCAATATAGAGTTTGTTACCTTTATTTTCCATTAATAATCAATTCACACCACACAAAGCAATAATGCCACTAAGATGCAAGGAGCTACTGGGAAGGAAAGAGAATTAAAAAGATTTTAGAACAAAAACCAGAAAATCTGATCCTAAACAGGAAATAAAGGATGAAACTCTACTTCCATTCAAAAGATCCGTTAGGGGTGCGAACCAGACAATAAGCAAACCTATCTACTACTATTTGAGGAAAAAAACAAAATTAGTAAATAAAGTTTCAGAGTTTAGGTGGAGATAAGTATAGAGTTGAAGTAAACTTTAGAAGGAACTGGAAACAAGGGATAAACCACTACTCCTGTTCAAAAGCCCATTCAAAAAATTTGTAGCATCATGTCTATTTCAGAAGCTATTTAATAGCTTTAGTAGCAGAAAAAGAGGATTTTAAATCTAATTATCCAAAATAACTTTACACACTAAAAACTCCAACTTATCCCCAGAATAAAGAAGGAAGCATATAAAAAGTTTAAGAGCAAATTCAATAATTATACATGTCATTCGATTATAACTGTGTGCCATCTCCAAATTTAAGAGCATGTCTGATCAGTCCTAATCAATTTTGTTTCTAAATAACCTCAATCAATCTCTTTATTTGCTGCACAACTGAACACCTGACCAGCTCTTCCCATATGTCTCAGTCGCATGCCAATATCTAAATTGAAAGTTGGAGAGGTATTCCTCCCTCTCCAGAACAGACTACAGCCAATGTCCTCTGACATGGAAGGATCGCCTTTGGTCATGGAGACATGGCTGCCAATTCCAATATTTTATTTCGTTCCTAAATAGCAACATACTACAGAAAAGTTTGGATTACAAAGTAATAGCAGGCATCTGTCAGTTTCGGGAGACTACAGAGTCTATTAAAGTGGCTAGCTGATCCCTATTGCAGACACCCACTCAGGCACCTTTGTGTTTCTTCAACACCCTCCAAGTTAACCTGCAATTTTATACTGCAACTCTGCTGAACAGATTGCAGTTTTATACTGCAACTCTTTAGCAGAGAGCTTTATGAATTTCTGGGAGAAGACATATAATCTGACATGATCAACAGTTTGAAAATGACCCGTACGCTCATACCTTTGGTCACAAGGACTTCTGAGAAAACCTTTTTTTTTTTTTTTTTTCAGTGCAAAAAAGGAAGTTATATCAACAGTAATAGGATACAGAGAACATTTTAAAAAATTTTTAATAAAGAACAAGGAAAAACACACACACACATATATATTTGAAGAATTTAAGAATGTTATTTCATATTCTTCAATCAATAGTACTGCTTTTCAAGTACAAGATCTCAATGACTAATCACTGTAATAGCCAGAAAGAGCATGTACTTCAATTTTAGAGTCCATAAAATAGCTTCAGACATTCAGTGTAATATTGATCTTAGGAATAGGGTAATATTGATCTATACCCATAGGAATAAGGTAGATTAATTGATGAACCATTTGTTTACATATTTCTGCAAACAGTTTGACACATTTTTGTTTTTGTAACTGTTTGAAGATAGATGGGACATTGATCAGATTGTCACATATGGATATTGCTTTTATTTACACTATTTGTAAGGGATGAAATGCTACACACATCTTTCCTCCAAAACTGTTCTTGATATATAAAAATTTATACATCTTTATTTCACACTGTTGTTTGAAGCTTTGTTGTGATAACAACAAAAACAAAGATTAGGACAATAGTCCACATGTAAATAATGATAACTCCTCATCCCAGAAATTCAGACAGAAAATGGATATTGCTGTCATCTTTGTGTATCTGCTGGCAGGATTTTGTCTATCAAAAAAATTTCACAGCTTTTCAGGAATAAGAATATTCATATAAAGGGGTGGTGGTGGTGGAAAGTTGAAGTTTTTTTTCCTCTCTGATTTTCATCCCTCTTTTTCTCCAGCCCAGATAACCCGTAAAATCTATTGCACATTATCATTTATGTATCATACTTAATACTGGTCATATCACATTGGAAAGTCTTCTCCCTCTCAGGCTTCTTAATTTAATCAGCTGAGGCCACAACCTTTGTTAACCCCACTCAATGCTGCACTGGATAAACATTTGAATATTCTGTTCAGACAAAAAAAAAAAAAAAAAAAAAAAAGAAGAAAAAAGAAAGAAGAAAAAGTACCTGTTTTTGAAGATTTTCAGAATGGGCAGTCATGAGTCTGGAAACTGAGTCTCATGCACAACTCATTCTTGTTTGAATGTGTTGACGACCAAAACAGTTCTTGCTTGTAAGCAAAATAGATTTTTGTCTTTTTGTAACTGATGTCTGGTTAGGTTTAGAAAAATGGTATATATATATATATATATATATATATATATATATATATATATATATATAACTATATAAATTAAACTATTTCTTAAGACTTGTATGAAAATGACTATTCCATATTTTTTGATGAGTCACGAGTGTTGATCCAGAGCCCTAAATAAATTTTTTTTTTTTTTTTATTAGTCATATCTAATAAATATTCAGTAACAAATGCAAAAATAATTATTATTCAGGGAAGTAAAAGAAACCGCCACCCCACCCGTAAGAAAAAAAAAAAGTTTGGTCATTTGGCCTAATTTTGAGAAGTGGGTTGGGCTAAAATCTTTTCACCACCAATTGATAGCCATTTGCTGCTCACCACAACTGCTTTGTTCTATTGCACAGGTATTTCTGAAATAGTGAAATTTACCCAAAATGTCTGGTAAGAGGTCAGATAGCAGAGATCGACAGGTTAAAGTAACAAGTTTAGGGAGCAAGAATAAGAACTCATTTTAGGAACATCAAAACTCTTGAGAGTTTTAAAAAAAATTTCAAGTATCCATTTCCATAGATTTGTGGAAGAAAAAAAAAATTATAAACATGAATATTGAAAAACGATTTTTACTTTCATAATTATGAGAAAAAACATGTCTAAATAAAATATATAAAATAAATAAAAAATTTGGGGAAAAGCTGAATCAAATTAAATAAAATTGTAGATAATTTGTTTATACTTATTTAGGCCTGATCAAATTTTATATATATATATATATATATATATATATATATATATATATATATATGGAAAAAACAATATATAAATTTGGATATATGAAGGAAAATTTTAAGAAAAATAAGAAAACAAAAACTAAATGAAATTGGCTAGACTATACTCTCAAAACATGTTTAAAAATAAAAAAAATTTCAATTTTAAACAATAAATTTCAGCATACCCTCTCCTTCAGCATAAACATCACTTTAATTTGATTAAATCTTAAAAGGATAAGACACGCTAGAAAATTTTTTCCCACTTTGTCAGATTCTCTCTCATATATATATATATATATATATATATATATATATATATATATATATATATTTTTTTTTTTAAAACTAGGAAACCATTGATTTTAATATTAAAAGTCTCTAGAGCCCTTTCAGCCAACATCTCATCAGGAGACAATCGTTGGATTAGCGAAATGAATAATAACGATATTGAAGAGCAAAAAAAAAAAATAAAAACACACTAAAATAACGAACAAGTATATATACTTGTAACGAGGGAAGGGTTATCGTGTAAATAAATATTTTTGGACAGTTAAAATAAAATATCCCCAACAGATTCAGAGACCTTATAAATTCTTTTTCTGCCGGCAGAGAAAGGTTTTCTAAATCCTATACATTTTTGCTAAGCATTGTATACCTGATTCGTTCACGTTTGTTGAACGCCTACAGGCCATACAGTCTTGCCCTGATACTGATTTTATGTGTTCCTTTGATGTGTCCAGTCTATTTACTAACGTACCATTGAGGGAAACTATTGATATCTGTGCAGACTTTTTTATACGAAGGTAACATTGCTCCACCTCCTTTTCCTAAGGATATATTTATAGAACTCATGATACTATGTACTAGTTCGGTGGAGTTCAGTTTTGACAATATTATGTATAGTCAAGTGGATGGGGTCCAGATGGGCAGTCCCCTTGGCCCTGCATTGGCTGATATTTTTGTGGGCTACCATGAAATGTTACTTTTCTAAAGTGTCTAAACCGTTTGTTTACGTTAGATATGTCGATGACACCTTTGCAACATTCTCTAATAAAAAGTGAGGCTGTTGAGTTCTTTAATGAGCTCAACTCCTTACACAATGGTTTGTCTTTCACTATGGAAGGGAGAAAGACAACTGTCTGCCTTTTTTGGACGTTTTTTGAACGCAGTAGAGGTGGTTTTATTACTAGCATCTATCGTAAACCCACCTTTACTGGACTTTATTTGAATTGGCGTTCATTTGCTCCTGCATCAAGGAAAATTAATCTCGTTAAAACCTTGGTGTATAGAGCGCTTAAAGTGTGTTCCCCTATTAGATTGGACCGTGAATTTGGGAACATTAGGGAGATTTTCCTTAGTAACAGCTATCCGGAGGCCCTTATTGACTATATTATTAGTAAGAAAACTAAGGAATTTCATTCCCCTAAAATCCAGGGGCCTTCTAAATGTCCGGTTTATTTGAAGATTCCCTGGATTGGGGATAGTGGTCAGGGCTTAATTAAGCAGGTTAGCAAGTCGGTTTCCGGTTGTTTCCCATCAGTTGCTTTTGCGTAGCATTTTTCAAACTAGGTCTGCGTTTCCGTCTTTTCACAAGGATGTATTGCCCTACATCAAATTGAGTAATTTAGTATATGAATTTAATTGCCAGTGTGCTGCTGGTTATGTGGGGCGTACAACCTTGCATTTGGAAACTAGAATTAATCAGCACGTTCCTTCCAAAATACGACTTGGTAAGATAGATAGAATATGCTATCTTCCCCCCATGAATATGGAATCGGCTATTGCTCAACATTTAGTTGAGAATATAGCTTGTGCCAAGTTGTATAAAAAAGAGTGGTTTAGAATTATTCATACAGCCGATTCCAATAATCATTTGAAGATTTTGGAATCGGTCTGTATAGGATTTAGAAAACCTTCTCTCTGCCGGCAGAAAGAATTTATAAGGTCTCTGAATCTGTTGGGGGATATTTTATTTTAACTGTCCCTCGCTATTTATTTACACGATAACCCTTCCCTCGTTACAAGTATATATACTTGTTCGTTATTTTAGTGTGTTTCCCCCTCTTTTTTTTTTTGCTCTTCAATATCGCTATTATTCATTTCGCTAATCCAACGATTGTCTCCTGATGAGATGTTGGCTGAAAGGGCTCTAGAGACTTTTAATATTAAAATCAATGGTTTCCTAGTTTTTAAAACTATTTATAAATTTTGTACCTCCAAACATTTTTATATATATATATATATATATATATATATATATATATATATATATATATATATATTTATTTATTAGTGATGGATGATACCAATTTTTTTTTATTACAGATTCAGATACAATTCCAATACCTACATGACTGAAATTCATTATTTTCAAGCCCTACAGTTGTTTTGAGAAACTTAATGAACAAAGTACATTTATTAATAATTCATTTCGTAGAAAAATGAATACAAAAGCTTACTAAATAAAATTAGATATCCTTTTTATTTAAAAAATTGAGTAAGAGTTTAAACAATAAAGAGAGCAATTTCTTTACGTAAATCACTTAAGTACCTAGCTAGAGTTGACATATTGCTTTACTTAAACTTCCAAACTACACTTTCTTGCTTTGCATTAAATCCACTTGCCATAATTGGGGGTCTGAAAATAAGACAGTTAAAATTTACGTTTTTCACCATTAGATAAAAAATATTTCTAGTTTTCTAATGTGTCTAATTTGTAAAGATTCAACTTATAATGATTTGCTATTAATTGTAATATAAAATAAGGGTTTATTTTTTGTCAACCATTTTAAGTTTTAACAAGCAAAGAGGGCCTCTAAATATGCAATCTCTTTAGAATTTTATATGTGGCATTTTTTAATGAATGGAACAAATTTAGGATGACAATTTAATTTCAGCATGTACTTCAAAAATAAGAGCCACCCTTTATATATATATATATATATATATATATATATATATATATATATATATATAAAAAAATATTGCAACAATAATACTCTAAGCAGAAAGGAATCAACCTATGTATTGTGGTTTAACTCATGCATATATTAGATAAAGTATCTAATCCAGCAGGGCAGTGAATAAAAAATAAATGCAAATTTTAAATTTGCTTAGAGACATTTAATAAGGATTAAATATGAATTATCACAGCAACTTGTAAACTGTTTTCAATCTTATCTAAAAAATTTAAACACTAATAAGTTTTACTATCTAAAATAAATTTCTCACAACTAAAAATTTAATTTCTAAAAAATTAAATTATATTATATATATATATATATATATATATATATATTAATTAATCGATTTAAAATATGGTGATTTAAAATATTAATGCTCTGTAAATTTATATTGAACACTATTTTGTAAAAATAAAAATATCTATAAAAACACTGGTTTATATATCTTACTGTTCTATATATATATATAAAATTCAATAGTAGCACTCAAGAATTTCTTCATTTGATAAATTGTGGTGTATAATAAAATAAACTGTCACAACTACATTGAGGAAACTTGCAGAAATGAAAAAAACATATCTATAAACACAAAAAGTATCCTATAAACAACAATTTATCAAATGGTTTAGTTATGCATGTAGATAAATTCAACCAAGACTGATCCAAAGAATGCCACACTTATTAAAAAAAAACAATTAACTTATTTAAACTTGAAAATACTTGAGAGAGCCATGATAAAAATCCTATCAAAATATGAAATTGTACACCATAATTTTATTATATATATATATATATATATATATATATATATATATATATATATATATATATATATATAAATGGACAAAGTCCGACAATTATTTTAAAACATTTTTTTATGTTTATACGTTCCTTTTATAGATATAGAGGACGCATATTTTCTATGAAAATTTCTCGGACATTCAGGCTGATAAATATAGTTAATATTGTTTATTATAAACAGAGCATTTACTTAAATATTTGTATCTATAAAAAGAAAGTATAAACATAAAAAATGTCTTATATGGGAAGCAACTTTTCATTTAAACATCTTTCGTTAAATATGACAGACAAGGAAAATTTAATTTTTATTTAGTTTTTCAAGTGTTCTAACATTTTTTTTTTCATTTAGTGGGAGTAAGGAAGTGCAAAAATTGTTCATATTGTTCCTTGTTTCAAGTGCTTTCAGCCACTTCTTTAGCCATTTTCAAGGTGATTTGTTTTATGTTTTCTTAATTTCTCTTCATGTTTTGACAGACGCCTTTCATTTTTGTGCCGTTTTGAATACTGGTAGGAGCATTTTTATACCCCCTCATTGTATAAAAAAATAAAAAAACAAACAAACCACCAGCAGAAACTCTTGCCACCTTAATTTTAAGAGTGAATGCTCACTTAGATATAAAATAGCAATGATAAAAAAATTCCTAAAAAAGCACACAAGAATTCATCCTCTTGTCTACTCTTCCTTAAAGAACTCAACAATGCAAAACAGATGCTAGTTAACAATGACTTCCCTAACCACCTTATAGACCAACAAATTAGACTATTGCTTCCCAAAATAAATAATGATAGTGAACCCAGTCAGAAATAACACATATTTTCTACAAAAGTCAAATTCACAGCAACTACAAAGATGAATCTTCACTTAAAAGTATCATAAAGAAATACACTACCCCAATTGATCCCCCACCAAAAAAAAAAAAAAAAAAAAAAAAAAAAATCAAATTAATTTTCTACTACAAAAAAATTAAAACAGCTAACCTTATCCTCAAAAATAAAGACACACCAGCAAAATCAAAATTATAACAAATGAACATTATTTATGAGTTCAAATGCCCCTTAAGGAACTGTGTATTTGATCAAATCATATTCATAAATAATTACATTGGTCACGCTACTACATGCTTATCAAGATACCTTATGTCATATCTATCCAACCACAGCTCCATTAGAACCCATTTACACACACACAAACTTACCAGACTCCATCTGAAACATAATAGTAAAAAATACAAACATAATATAACCTCATTCACACGTAAAAAAAAAGATTAAAAATAACGGAAGCCTTAATAATAAAAAAGAAAAAAGTCAACACTCAATAATAACTATGAACATGGCCATAATGTGGTGTGTTTGGAAAATAAATCATCCCTATAACTCTAGAAACATACACACAACTCATACACCCAATTCAAAAGCAAAAATAAAATCATCCTTGATAATGGCTAAAAGTATAGTCGAAAGTGCTTGGAATTACAGAACATTTGGACAGTTTCTACACACTGTGTGACTAGGAAAAAAAAAAAAATACTTGTTTGGAAAAATTAAATAAAAAGCTTAATTGCAGTACCTAATCTGTCTTTAATGAAATGTGTGTGTGAACAGATATATATATATATATATATATATATTACTACAAAAAAAAAAAATTTCCAATTTCTATATTGACCATTTGGATGGTAATGTAGAAATAGTTATTCCAATTATGAATGAATGTTTACTTTAATATTCAGGAATTATTGAATACTAAAATTTTTTTTGCAACACACTGACACGTTGAAATCCTCTCTGTATTTAGTATTATCAAAGTTACCGCTAACATTTTTTGTTGAGATTTACAAACTTGTTTCGTTCAATTTCACAAAGCAATTGTGATGAAATTTGAAGCTGATTTGTTTGGGAAAATACTTTGACAAAAAATCTATTTCACGGTTTAATAATTTCTTTAATTTGATAGGACTTCATAGTAAGCAATATTTTTTAGGCAAATTTCTTTTTTTCCTTTTTAAAAGCAAAGAATAAATTCTTAGGATTTCTTATTCTTGATCATGCAACTGGCCATGAGTAAATATTTTTTTCTGGAGCAAAATTCCAACTTTTTGAAATGGTTTGGCATTGTGATTTGTTTATAGTTCTTCCAAATGCAGGGCAAACTGAAAACCGGATTCTAGTATATAAAAACTTAAATGATATGCAAAAAGCAATATTGCATTTTTATTAAAAAAGTATTTGTTATTTTAATCATTAAATTGTTTTTAAAATAGTTGAAGTATTTTGTATATTAAATAATAAAACTATTAATTTAAAAAAAGAAAATAAATAAATGAAAGTTTATTGTACTAAGCTACACACCTGACTAAAACCAACTGTATTTTGTACCCCCCTTACCTGTTTGCACTTCTCCCCAAAATTTGGTTCTGGTCAATCAATGTATGGGTTATTTTAGAGGGTGTGGCAGACAGATGATTAATAAACAAAACAATAGAACAAAAAAATTGAGAAAAAGTACAAAGCAATTACAAAAATATTTAAATAGTGCCAGCTTTTTATTTTGGAAAAACAGGTAAATACTTTTTTATAAAATATAATTGTCAGAACCTACAAAATGAAAATTACAAGTGATTTATGGACAACATTAAACAGTTTAGAGCAAAATTTTTCAAATTTGTCTTATTTTTAAGTTTATGAGTTATTTTATCTGTTATCTCATCTTTACAAAGTGCAGAGAAAATGATAAAAAAAAAATACACAGAATTGATATTGTTTCTGGTTAAATGTAACTTATTAAATTGCATTGATATAATAATAAAACAAAAACCAGGAGAATTAACAGTGTTATTTGTATTTTGGATTGAAACTTCTATTTTCTCCCCACCACACTTTAATCTTTATTAATTTTTTCTCATTATCATGATTATTTTTGATATCATTTGATTTTTTGTGTGTGTTTGTCTGTGACTAATGTGACAGGAAGTCATATGCAGCAGACAAGAATAAAAGCCAGCAGCGAATGAAATGTTTACGAAAAAAAAATATCAGGAACAGAAGGAAAATGGATTGAAAAAAAGATATGGAAGAAAAAAAAGAAATATTTCAAAATGAGAGAGGGCGAGAAAAAAAAAATTCTTGCTTTTTCATTATCTTTAAACAGGAAGTCAAAATTATCAGGCAAATGTTTTCAAGGTTCATAACAAAAATATCAACTTCCGGGCCCTGTTGGGGATCTTCCTGAGTTTAAAAAAAAAAAAAAGAAAGTTTCTACATTTGATCAAGTGTGTGTGTGTGTGTGTGTTGGAAGTGAGTGAGGGTGGAGAATACCATATTGGCAATATATGAAAGAATCCAGCAATGTCATTAGCAAAGCAACTTAAATAAATTCCTTTTTGTTTTGATTATTTCATTTTTAAAAAGGTAATATTGTCACGCCATTATAATCCAAAGGTTGCAACTACTGTCTGAGTAAAACTTGAATGTAAACAAATTGAGCTACACTTGGCATATAGATTTTTAACTAAAATTCAAATTCAAGATATTATATATATATATATATATATAT
Organism: Acanthosepion pharaonis; assembly: GCA_903632075.3. Lineage (NCBI taxonomy): Eukaryota > Metazoa > Mollusca > Cephalopoda > Sepiida > Sepiidae > Acanthosepion > Acanthosepion pharaonis. The sequence continues at coordinate 227,940 of CAHIKZ030001537.1, read as the reverse complement.
ATATATATATATATATATATATATATATATAAATTCTGTTTGGTAATAACTAGATTCATGCAGGAGGTAATTATCAGGCATAGATCAAAAACTTATATAAATTCTGTGTTTGTAAAATAAAAAAACATTCTCATAACTAGAGATTCATAAAAATCTACAACATTTAGTTAGAATTTTTCCACATGTCACGTCTAGAAAAGAAAAAAAACTTGTTATTGGTGCGAAAATTAAATTAAAGCTTAATGCAGTGCTTATCAGTTGCCTTTAATGAGACACATAATCTGTCATATATATATATATATATATATATATATATATATATAATATGTGTGTGTGTGTGTCTAACAATTGAGGGGCAGTGTGCAAAATTACAAATAAAAAATAACAACAGTATTGTTATCTGACAAGCTGATAAAACTAATACTTTCATTATTTTAAACAAATATGAGTCCCAAAGTTAGGATGCTTGTTTCCATTGGTAGTTGCATAATTAAAAGAAAAACTTGTTTAAATCATTTGTTGAAACGACAAGTTTTTTCTTTTAAACATGATTCCTACTCAAAACTACAGGCCATTTTGGATGGTCATAATAAATTTTAAAAGTTAACCAATAGCACCAACTCCCAACTTAAAAAAAAAAACAAAAAAAAAACATATCAATAAACTTATTACTACTAACAATGCTCAAACAGGATTTTATAAACTTCAAAGGATTATAAGTGACTATCAACCTGACTACCTTTATGGAAATGTAAAGGTCCATAAAAAAAGGTCATCCCCTCCAACCTATCATTTCACAAATACCTACACCTGTATATTACCTTTCAAAAACCCTTAATAAATTAATTACTCCCTACCTCACAAGTAAATACTGTATTACCTCCATAAATGAATTTATACACATTCTTCATTCTGTAAAACCAAACAACCATATAATCGCATCTTTGGATGTACAAAATTTATTTACTAATGTCCCCGTCCATGAAACAATTGACCTCATTATCAGTGATGTATACAATCACACTTCACTCCAACCAATCAATATTAAACCCACTATTTAAAAAAAATTATTAGCATGTACCACTCAAGTACCTTTTTATGACCCCTTAGGTAATATTTATACTCAAATAGACGGTGTTGTGATGGGATCTCCTATAGGGCCCCTTTTTCCTAATTATTATATGGCACATTTAGAAAATAAAACACTTAATGACACTAATAAACCCCTTATATATGTAAGATATATAGGTGACATTTTTGTTTTAGCTAAAAATATTGATCAGATTACACAAAAACAAATTTGAAAGTCACTCCATCCTCAAATTTGCACTAGAACTTAATATTAATAAAATTCCATTCCTTGATGTACTGATTGATTCCAGCACACATAAATTTACTACTTTTCTATATAGGAAACCCACAAGCATTAACTTGTGTTTTCTTAATTATAATAGTGAATGCCCCAACAATATAAGTTAGCTGTAATAAAAAACTTAATCCAATGCACACAAATGATACCTTCTTCCAAAACCATATTCTATAAAGAATTACACATTAAACAAACACTTAATAATGGATTCCCTAATTCCGTCATTGATCAACAAATTAAAATGTATCTCAATAAACTTAATAATGCCACTAACAAAATTGCTAATATTAATAATAATAGCGTATGTCAAAATAAATATAATACTATTAATTAATTGTAACCAAATGCATAATATTTACAAACATTATGAAACACTCAAAAACATAATAGTTAGAAATGTTAAACTCATTAATAATAATAATAAACAAGTTAAGCTCATCATATATTATAAAAAAATTTAAAACAATTGACCTCATAGTCTCTAATAACTCTAAAACCAAACAACTAAATCCTCTACAAAAAACCAATGCAGTGTATCAATTCACATACCTGTTCAGAGATTGTATCTCTGATACCAATAATAAACCCACTATATATATTGGTTTTACTACAACCACACACTCCCATAGACTTACCTGTCATCTTTCTGATCTTAATTCCATTAAACAACATTTCTTAGGAAAAACATAGCCATGTACATAATATTAGACAGACATTAGTTTACAACAAAACAATACTCACACATACACACAGTAAAAAGAAACTTCAGATACTGGAGGACATCTACATTAAAACAAAGCAACCCACACTCAATAAAATTACATTTCAAACTAGTCACAACACATTACATTGCATCTAGACATATGGTTCTGTTGTTAATATTTCATTCTCGTGTGGTATGACATCAGAGAACTGCATCATAAAGTTACAACCTGCATCTGCTATTTCATGACCGTTATCGTCACATAGTAATCTTCTATGTGAACATAACAGAATAGCATCTTTGATGGTGATTATCTTTGTTTAAATGTCCATATAACCACTCTGAAGATGGCTCATGTGAGCTTAGATCAAGGAACAGCATAATAAAAGAAAATATCTAAATATTTTCTCTTTATTTTCTCGTGAAATTAAACCAAATATAAACAAGTTTAGAATGGCTAATGATCAAACATATTAGATATTTGTTGTCTGTTATATTTAACAATGTTTGAATAATGATTTGTTACCCCAAAACACACACACATAAGTATATAATTGGTGTATATGGAATGAATTCCAATAACCAACAATTACTATTCTTAAAAGAGTGCTCAATACAGAGTAGAGCAGATATAATTATTTATTTAAAAAATTATAACATAAATATGTTATAAAATCACTACAAAAATAGCAAGCTAAGGTAACAAAGTTTTCCCCTTGCAAAGGATCGTTAATTAATTTGAAACTTTTAAAACCATTTATTTTACATTCAACATCACCACTTGATAAGACACCGGAGGTGCTGAAACAAAATGGCTATTTTTGTAGTGATTTTATTACATATTTATATCATAATTTTTTAAATAAATAATTATATATATATATATATATATATATATATATATATAGATATAGATAGAGAGAGAGAGAGAGAGAGAGAGAAAGAGAGAGAAACATGTTTCATTGAACTATTTGGACTACTTTAAAAAAAAAAAATTTTCAACAACTTCATAATTTAGTTACTTCCCCTGAACTATTATTCAAGCTAATTGCACTAACTCAGTGTTTGTTAATTGACAAGTAAAAATTTTAACTTTCTGTTGACCACTACAATATTTGTCATGGAGGGGAAAAAAAAATTAAAAAATTAAAAAAATTAAACTTGATGATGATGACAAAAAGTATTTGGAATAAATAATATGCATCAACACAGTAATTTTCTCTCTTCCTTTAATAATGACATGTCCGTGAATATGAAAAGATCCAATTGAAAAAATAAGTAGACAAAACTTGTCTAACTTATTCAATGAAACATGTCTCAATGAAAACATATTAATTATATATATATATATATATATATATATATATATATTATATAATGTTTAACTAAATACAACATTTGAACAAATTATGTACCATTTAATCTAATGCTCTTTATATGAGATGTGAAACAGTGAACCAACTTTCCTAGTGCCTGACCTAGCAACCGATTCATCTTTCCACTTCATGTCAGCAGAAAACATACTGAAGAATTCTGCTTTGTAATTTCTATTTAAAATGAAACCACTTGTTATATAAACATTTTTTCCTTTTTTGATTAGAGTCATTAATTAGAAAAATTAATGACAAAGTGGGGAAAATTTTTTAAAGTTTCTTTTAAAAAAACTTTACTCCAATGAAGCCCTAAAGAATGAAATTTGTCCTATATTTTTTTCCCACATTGTCATTAGTTTTCCTAACACTGTTTTGCTATATAAAAATTTATCCATCATCTTTTCCCACCCTCATTTATACTTCTAATCTTCAATTTCTGATCAACTTCCTTCTTAATTAAATTGATAGCCTATCAAGAGGTGAATGTTTGTGGCAACAACTGTATTATTTTGCAGGCATTTCCATTAAAAGAGTCACATAATACAGGTTACACTCTTCAAATGGTATATATCCTCTTTGCATATAGCGTTACCTCCATGTTAAGTGCTAAGTGTGCCATTTCAAAAAAAATTGATATGCGAACCCAACTTTCCACACGGGCAGGTGCAGAGAAGTAATGATTGTACCAATGCTATGGGTGGGTGGATGTTAGTCCTAAATAGTAAGAATCTATTTTCTTCATTGTTTTTTGCAACCTATTTGCTGCTTTATATATCAGACTAATGCAAACATCAGAAGACAGACATTATATATATATATATATATATATATATATATATATATATATATGTTAAAAACAATTGACAAGGTACTGAAGTTTTTTTTTTGTTGTTTTTTTTATTTAATTTTTCTTGTGTTTTTATAATTTTTTTTTCTTTTCTGGACATAAATTATGTGGAAATTGCCTGAATGTTCTGTATGCCTGAGCACTTTCAGCTACACTTTTGACTATTATCAGGGATGATTTTATTTCTACTTTTAACTCTAGATACATACATAAATAAATCTATACAATTAGAAGTAAAAATAAAACAATCCTTGATAATGACTAAAAGTATGGCTGAAAGCTACAGAACATTCAAAGAATTTCTACATAATTTATGTCCAGGAAAAAAAAATAAAGATAAGAATACAAGAAAAGTTAAATAAAAAACCTAACCACGCTACCTTGTCAGCCATTTTCAGTGAAACGTGTATAAAAAGAGGGATTGCTGTTCATATTACTTGACTCCTCATGGTAAAGACCTTGTGAATAACAAATATTTAACATTTCCACTGCATTGTTGCTTGGCTGTTCTGGCCTAATTTGAGAATAGAAGATTGCCATTTACTGGAAATAAATCTCTATAAAAGATGCTGACAGGAATTTCTCATGGGACCCACCATTCTGGTTTCAATTGGATACACTGCAGTACAGTTACCCCTCCCCCACCACAAAATATAATAAAAGAAATCTATCAGAAAATGGTATATTGCATGTTAGTATATACTAATGTTGGTTTGGATATAGCATCAAGTGCTTGTTAGGTTTTAACATACACAATATTTCAGTGTCTTGAACACATATAGATTGACAACAGGCAATATAAGTTTTGTAAAGACAGATAAGGACATCCACAGGAGTGAAAGCATTAAAGAAATCGAGCTGTAGATCACCTGACCCATCATAGTAAAGATCTGGTAATAGCAAATACTTTTTAAAGAATAAAAAAAATTAATAAATAAAACTACTTTCTATTGCCTTTGAGAAAACAGTATTGAAAAATTGATAATTTTTGTTTTATCAGAAGTAGTAATAGTTGCAAAATGACATTAACAAAAAAAAAACAGCTCAGCTTCTGGCATATTTTTTAAATACCGAACACGTTTCAAATTTATATATATATATATATATATATATATATATATATATTATATAATATATCAGAAGATCAATTGAAAATAAGAGGATTTATAGAACAAATAGTTACCAATTTTTCTTTTTTTTATTTAAAAGCAAAGGATAAAAAATGTAAATGCAGGCTTTGATATCAAAAGTTAGTTCTTTTATATTCCTTTCAGGATTGCAATAAACAATGTCAAACTAAAAGAGGGGAAGTCTGTATTTATGATTGAAGAGAACAAAAAGAAGAAAAAAACACAGCCACAAAAAAGATGATTTTAAATATGTGAGAGGAAAGGGGAAAAATATTGAAATATAAAAAAGAACATCAGTTGGGCAGCTTATTTTTAGATAACGTTTAGCAAGTTGCCCTTGCAGACCATTACTCCTATGTAAGGATTTAATCTACATACTCTAGTTCTTGTGAAAAACTATGATTGGCTTAGCAAATACCCCTAAGTAATTTAGCAAATATAAGGTGAGAAAAGAGGATGATGAATATAGAGTCAATAAAACTCTGTACTTTTTGGTATTTTTTTTTTTTTTTTTAAAGGGTCTAGGTTACCTAACAAATATAATTAAGAAAGAATTATTGATTGCAATAATAATACCAACTGCAAAAAATTGTGCATATGGGTACTTCTCACATCTTGCATGGATTTCTCTCCATATAGTGACCACAATTTTCTCTCCCTCTGATTAGAATGGCACCTCATCTGCTTGTATCTTTTGATGAAAAAAAATAAAACTTGTCTCTTGAAGCCTGAAACTTGATACCAACTCATACTACATAAAACAAAAGTGGCATAATAATATCATCTTGCATAGATTTCTCTCAATGCAGTGGCCACAACATTTTTCTCTCTGATTGCATGACACCTCATCTGTTTGCATCTTCTGATATAAGAACTTTGTCTTTTGAAGTCTTTGTGCCTTGGCAACAATTCGTACTACACAAAACAAGGACAAAACATTAATGATAATAATAATGTGGAAAATGTAGAACAACCTTACAATTTTGATATTTGATAAGTACAATGTAATTATAAAAATTGCTTAAATATAGACATCCTTTTGATGACAGTACTGGTTTAGCTTAAAATCTATGTCCTACTCCAAAAACAGATAAATAAAACCATTATTTACTTAGGCGGTCATTAAAAGAAGATGATTTGTAGATTCAAATTAAAAATAATATTAATATCAAAAAGAGAAAACATCTATGTGGATAAAATTCCTGGTTGCCTTAAAATCCATGAATTATGAATTGCATGGCATCTCATCTGTTTGCATCTTCTGATACAAAAATCCATGAATTATGAATTGCATGGCATCTCATCTGTTTGCATCTTCTGATACAAAAATCCATGAATTATGAATTGCATGGCATCTCATCTGTTTGCATCTTCTGATACAAAAAAATCCATGAATTATGAATTGCATGGCATCTCATCTGTTTGCATCTTCTGATACAAAAATCCATGAATTATGAATTGCATGGCATCTCATCTGTTTGCATCTTCTGATACAAAAATCCATGAATTATGAATTGCATGGCATCTCATCTGTTTGCATCTTCTGATACAAAAATCCATGAATTATGAATTGCATGGCATCTCATCTGTTTGCATCTTCTGATACAAAAATACATTTGCATCTTCTGATACAAAAATAAAATCTTGTCTCTTGAAGTCTCTGGTTGAGACTTGGTATCAACAGGTACAATGCAAAGGCAAATTACAATAATAATAAAGATAACCTAATGCTACCAAACATCACTCTTGTGGCTTCTAATCTTAATTAATTGGGAGGCGTTACCGTGTAAATGTTTTGTCTTGGTGAATTAAGACAGGTGACAGTAAATATTGTTTTCATAAATAGAGATTTGCTTGTCAGTTACCTGACATTAACCAATTGGGTTTGTCCCCTAGGCATTGATACACTGACTATCTGTTCATGAGCAATGTAAAGGCAAATTTAAAAAGCAAGCAATGGTTTTTTTTTTTTTTTTTCCTTTCTCTAAATTTTAAGGTGTAAGAGGCAACCAAGGAAATTTGGGAGTCACTAAATACCTGAGAACATCCTCAATTGAAAACTCTGAGCAGGCTGGGTTACTTGATCTAAAATTATTTCTAACTGAGCCTCCCCTGCAAGGGTATGCACTGCTTTTACCAAAAGCAATCACCATATTGCACATATATATTTGGCTGTGATGCATGTACTAGGTATACCCTTATCAGAATACATGCCAGGAAGGTTTATTGGGCTTTGCACCCCAGATTCACTTTGTTGGGATGCTTTTCTTTCTCTCTCTCTCAATAATAACGACAATAAAATAAAAAGCAGTTTAATGAATGCCCATCAAATCTTTCTTCCATCAACAAAGCATGTCAAAGTGACCAAAGTAAAATCTAGAAAGAGAACAAGCCAGAGTTTTTATTTTATGAATCTATGGATCATATATAAAATAGTAAAAAAAGATATTCTGATATTTAATGTCATATGTTAAAAGTTTATATTATTTTCAAATTATCTAACATTGTTTTTTTTTTTTATTTTTTTATATATATATAAATATTTGTTAAGAAATAAGAGGCAACCAAAGAAATTTTATTTATGTTTTACGTTGTTAAAGATACCTATTTAAGAACATCTGTTTATTAAACAGTATTAAAAACATTTACCGGCCTGAATGAGGATTTTCATAAATATTTGATCTAAAATTTTTTTAACTGAGCCTATCCGGGCAAGGGTATGCACTGTTTTAATACCAAAAATAAAAATCACCATATTTAAGCAATGGATATATTTATTTATTAAAACATTTTAGTTATGTTTACATGATTCTTTTAGATTGTAGTATAAAGCAAATGCCTTATCAGAATACATGCCAGCCTGAATGTCAGGAAGGTTTATTGAACCTGCATCTAGGAAAATTCGATTCATTCATGTTATTTTTTGTTTATGCAATTTTCTCATATAAACTTCTCTTCCAGAATCTTAAAACATAACTGCTCTAATGACAATAAAAAAAAAAGTCATATGTTAAATAAATTTAATGAATGCCCATCAAATCTTTTAAACAGTAAATTCCATCAAAAAAGCATGTCAAAGTTCACCAACAAGTAAAATTTTCTAGAAAGAAACATTAGGCCAAAGTTTTTATTTTATCAAAAAAGAGCATTTGAAATACTTGGATCATAAAAAGAAAGTTAAAAAAAAAAATATTAAATTGTGATATTTAATGTCATTTCATATTCAACAGTTTAAATATTATGGAAGATTGTAAATTGAACTATATATCTAACATTGTTGTTTTTTTTTTTTTTTTATGCAGGTTATATATGAACGAATATTTTCTCTAAAATTTCTCGACATTCATATATATTTATATATATATATAAATATATATTTGCTTAAATACCTTGTATCTATCAATAAAACGTTAAATTAAAATGCATATATATATATATATATATATATCATGTTAGAGAGGGGCAGAAGGGTATAGACTTTTTCTTAGCCTATACCCATAAACAGAGAATTGAAACTGGAGGGACAGGTGTGTGGGAATTATCTACATGAAAGAGAATCAAGTGTATGCGTCTGTATGCTTGTGTAGTAGTAGTATAAAACAGGAACTGCTAAGCATTAGATTCAAAATAAAACTGGTGCCTGATAACTTCACAAATATCAAATGTCTTTCCACAACAACTTTTCATTTATTTTTTTTTTTTTATCCTTTTTAAAAAACAAAAGCCCAGCTTTCGATCCGGCTCTGCAATTAAATTCCAGGCATGGAAATAAAAGCTTCGGGACAAATATTTTGCTTTGGGATCTATTTTAATAGAGTTGTTTAATCCTCTTTCTTGTAATAATAATGCCTGGCTTGCCCCTTAAAACTGCCATCTCTTGAAGTGCCTTAAAGGCTTGCATTAAACAGCCTCTTGTTGGCAGCCATCAATAGCATGAATGTTAAGTCTTGCTCATCTGATACAGTAATGACTGAGACAAATAAGAAGCAAAAAAGAACATAAGTATGTACGTGTGTCACTCAGTGAGTTTATATAGATGTGACAATTCTTATTATAAGTGAGTAATCTGTGGCCTTTGCATATACATACAGCGCAAAGTCAAACCTCAGTTAACGGAGCCTTGTGAATATTAATAAAATCATAGTCCCAAACTCTTATACAAAATATATATATATATATATATACGCGCACACACACACACATTAATAGCTGGCCACTTGTATTCGAGAATACCTGTCTATTAGGGTGGCTAGCCAATCCCTATTGCAGACACTCACTCAGGCACATTTGTGTTCAACACCCACAGAGCCCACCAGTGGTTTCTACTGCAATTATGCTGAGCAGACATTAATTACAGTTTCTGGGAGAGAGCATGTGATCAACAATCTGAACAAGTCCAGCAAGGTCAACCCGTAGTGTGGTTTTCAGGCACTTTCCAAAGGTGCTGCTCGCTGGGATTGTCCCACCTTCAGACCAATAACATCAGGAAGTCTCCTTCCTGACAAATCGATCATGGTGAGATTTGAACTCGGGTCTCATGGTCAGAAAGCGAACATTCTAACCACTCAGCCACTAATATACATATATACATATAGCAAAAAAAAAAAAAAACAAACAAAAAATATGTATATATTATACATATATTATAAATATTTTAGTGAAAAACAAACAAGAAATAAATAATCTAAAAAACACATTTGAAAAAACTCAGTCCTTAACTTCAACTCTGAACAAAGCCCCCACCAGCAAAATAAAACCCTATTCTTAGATGTTCTCATAGAATACAGTAATAACACTTTCACCACTTCATTAAATAAAGAAAAACTACTAGTGGAAACTCTTGCCACCTTAATTTTAAGAGTGAATGCTCACTTAGATATAAAATAGCAATTATAAAAAATTTCCTAAAGAGAGTACACAAGAATTTATCCTCACATCTGTGTTTCCTTAATTCAAAACAAATACTAGTTAACAATGGTTTTCCTAACTACCTCACTGAACCACTACATTAGACTGGTTCTTCCCAAAGTAACTAATAACGATACTAAACATACAGATAAAAACAATATCATTAACATCTACAAGAGCCAAGAGCATATTAGTGGCATTTAAGCTAGCTCCAGGTGGAGGGCTCTTGATTTGGCCTTCAGTTTGTTCAGAAGTTTGACAGGCCCTAACTCTTTGCATATTCTCAGCATTGGAGGCTTTCCTGGATGCTATTTAATCTGGGCTTTCATTTGCACAAGACTTTCTTTTCTTCATTGCAGCCTTGACTCTTGATTGCAATCTGGTCCCCTGTTGGAGGAGATTTCATTTTGTGAGGCATACTGCTGCCATATGCAATAGGCAACAAACTACAGAAGAACTCAAAATTGATTGCTGTGTTTATGCATTGCATTAATATTTAAGCTAGCCTTTAAAAGTTCAATGATAATTCTCCTGCGACCACTTATTTTAAAGACAATTTGATGTGTGTAGGTTCTTACTTTCCATACAAATGATTATTTTTTATTTCACGGGTGACTTTCAATGGATTTTACAATTAATTTCGATTATTTCCAAATTTATTTTAAGTAATAAAAATTGTTATCATACAAAAAAAAATTTGTCACAAAAAAAAAAAAGAAAAAAAAAAAAAAAAAAAAGAAATCATGTAAATAGAAAAAAAAAATCATTGAAAACAATTGCAGTAATAAAAACTTGGAAATCCAAAATTTTTGTACTGTGAGCTATTGAAAGTTAGAGAGTTGTGTCCCTTTAATTGAAAAAGTGAGACAGTGACATTCACATTATATAGATATACATGCATTATCTGTCTATAATATATATATATATATATATATATATCACAAAAGTATTAGAAAATAAAGCAAAAAAATTTTATCTTGATTTTATCAAAGGTTTTGTTTCATTTTTGGTGGGGGGGTTAAAATAAAAGAAGATAATCTGCTTTTTTTTGAAAGAACCTTTAATGCCACCTCCTATATATATATATATATATATATATATATATATATATATATAATGTCTTTCTCACTTTTGTTTCTTAAAAGAACAACTATAAGAAACTTAATGTTTCATGTCACCTCCCATTTCTTGTCAAAATTACAAGACTAAACTTATCACCAGCATCATTGACACCAAAGACATGACAAAATTTCAAAGTTAACCACCGCCAATGCTGAGTTTCCACCATTATTAGCCAAGGATCAAGGCTGAACTGTGGCAGAGGATGACAACATTTATGACCCATGAGTCTTGAAGGTTGATCTTTGTGGGTGGAGAGGTGGGTGTTTATTAGAAATCTCTGAAAAATGCCAAAGAGTCCTTTAACATGAGCAGTCACATCCTATTGACCCTGTCAGTTGCTGCTTAGCAAGAACATTAATGCGAGAATATAAAGAAGAGAGAAAGAGGAATATTTATGGAGAAAGGAAGAGGTGCTGTTAGCAGATTTGACATCAAACTGCTAATCGAATCAAAACTAACAATTTCGACCCTCCACCTCATACTGTTTTGGCAAAAAGAAATTCTTGTTTTTATTAATTGTAATTCATTAAAAAAATTTTTTAAAAAGGATTACAATTTTTTTTTTTTTTTTTTTTTTTTAAATAAAATGATAGCAAGTTGAATCAATGTTGTTAAGGTTCATACAAAGAGTTAAAGTCAAAATATGATAAAGGCAATGAATTTAAAAAAAAAAAATTCATCTTTTATTTTAAAATTCCTCATTTAAAATACAAAGCAAAACAAAAAAAAAAAAAAAAAAATCAAGAATTAAATGAGAACTTTTGTTGGGCTGGTGGTGATGAGATCAATTTTGTTAGGGTGATGGTGGTGAGATCAAAAATAAAAAAAATAAGGAATTTCTCATTTTAGTTCCTAACTGAGTATTGGGAAAAAAATTAATTATATATATATATATATATATAAAATAATAATAAAGAAAAGGCCAACTCTTAACAATATTAACTACGAACAAAGCCACAATATGCTAACCGTATTCGGAAATTAAAAACATCCCTACTACACACTAAGACATACACATAACGCACACACTCAATTAAGCTGACAAATCGAATCATCCTTGATAATGGCTAAAGGTATAGTCGAAAGCGCTTGGAAATATAAAACATTTGGACAGTTCTTATACATCCTTTGTCTAGAAAAGAAACCTCTTGTTTGAACACAAGAAAAATTAAATAAAAAAGCTTAACTGTAGTACCTTGTCTGTCGTTTTTAATGAAACATGCATATATATATATATATATATATATATATATATATATATATATATATATATATATATATATATATATATACACAAACATTCATCCTTGTTTAGAATATTGCTGCAACATAGTGTCTGGTGCTCCTGCTACATATATCTAGAGATTCCTGATAAAATCCAAAGAATCAGCATTAATATTGGCCCTGATCTGGCATCTTAGTTTCAGTTACTTTCCCACTATTGTGAAATTGCCTTAATGTGCCTTTTCTATAAATATTTTCATGGAAACTGTTTTGATGAGCTCTTTGCTAAACTTTATACTGAATTTATGTACAGTACTAGAGTGGCAATAATGTCTCACCAATTTAACATTGAATTGGTTAGCTGTAACCATGGTAACAGTTTTTTTTCTTGCACTTCTTGTCTGAGGAACTCTCCTGGCTCTCCTTGTTCAGTCAAGTATAATCATGGTAATTGTTTGGAGGAACTCTTTGTTATGGTGCCTAAACTGTAGGAATTTAAGCACAGTACTCAGTACTAAAAAACAAAAAACTCAATGCATCCCAAAGCAAAATAATATATTTTTTAAACTTACTGTTACTGGATTTATTGACATATGAAGACCAAACTGCAATTTTATCAGGGAAATTTTTTTTTTGTTAATTAATCATTTCACCCCAAACAAAGCAATAAAACCACTAAGATGCAAGAGGTTATTGATTGTGAAAGAATATAGGTGGGGGGGAAACATTAACAGAACAAGAATTAAGAGGGAAGATAATGATCGACATTGGATTTCAATTTCCGAAGATCAAATTTAACTGATAAGCAAGAAACCAGAAAAGAGTTCCACCAACAAGAAGTGCGAGAGAAGTCACTGTTAGCCTAGAAGCTATGGATACAGCTAGCAATTTCAACAGTAAAATGCTGAGACCTTAAATTCGTAAAGTCAAGGCACTTTTAAGAGGAAAGCTCATCAGAACAATTACCATGAAAATATTTATAGAAATTGTAGAGGGAAGTTACATTATGCAATGGGAAAGTGACTGAACCAAGATGCCAGGTCAGGATCAATAACAATGCAGATTTTTTTTTTTCTTGTATTTTATCAAGAATTTCTAAATGCATATCAGAAGCACCAGACCAGATATGGTAGCAATAGTCAATACATGAATGAATGGTAAACTTATAAATTTATAGGATAGATTCTGGAAAATTTTAAGAAAAATAACTAATAGATTATAGATAGACCATAAGTAGAACGTCATCCACGTTTCTTATTCAACAAAATTTCTTTTTCTATATTTCTTACAAATTTAGAAAATTCTAATATCTGGGATAAAAAAAAAAATAATATGGATGAGTCTTACATGCCAACAAATAGACTTAGTCCTATAATTACAAGTATTTGTTAGGGTGAAATAACCCCAAGCAAAATCTATTTAAAAAAAAAAAAAAAAAAAAGATATTTTTTAAAACGCTAAAAAGTAAGAATACTAATATATGACATGTAAATGTGCATCAAATACACCCCTGCTACCACCAAGGGGGATGTTTCAGGAGGAAGGGAAAACTTTTTCTTTTTGACTTTTTCTTTTATTTACAGAATTTGGTTTCTTGAATTCCAATACCCTAGCATTCTATTGGACTTTCTGTTTATAAATGTAGGCTTCAGTTTACTGATTTAATAATTAGTCATGAATTTAAACAAATTACTGGACATGGATCCAAGTTTATAAAACCTTCAACAATTTCTATTGCTATTAAATTTGCAAAACTCCTCTATAAAAATAATCCATGTATATGTACTAATATGGAAAAGAATGAAGATTTTCAATAATATATGCATATTATTTGGAATGCACCTTTTCAGTTGGACAATGTTGGAAATTTGGGGGGGGGGATAGACATTCTGGCTTATGGGGAAAAAGAAAGCAAAATAAGCAAGGAGCCACTGCCTTAATTACATTGTGTGTTTTATCATGGAGTAATGGTAAGAAGGTGTAAAGGTGATTATTTTGAGGTGCTCCAAGCTTGTGGCCTTGTGTCTTACTAGGTAAAGAGATTTTATATATATATATATATATATATATATATATACATTTTCACACACACATAAATGTGGCACACATACACTAAAGTTAATGCCATCAAAGTTGATGGCAAAAAGAAATGTATTATAAATATGTATATTATATAGTAAGTAATTTTTGTTTAATCTGAGTGATATTTATAATTTTTAAAAGTTTGTTGTTAACATTAATAATTGAACAGTGTACAACTTATAAACACCTAAGAAAAGATATCTGTATTTTATTTTCATATAACAAATTTCAGAATTTTAGGTGAGGAAGAGAAAAATGTCACTTTTTCACAAGTTTCCCATTGATTAATCAGAATAAAATTAATTTAAATACCTTGATCTTTTTATTTAACATTTTTGTTTTTTGAATTCCAGTCCCCTGGTATTCTACTGTACTTTCTGTTTATGGACATATGCTTCAGTTTAAGGATTTAATAATTAACCATGAATTGAAACAAAATTACTGGACATTGATTCAAGTTTCAAAATCCATTAACATTTTCTATTGCTATTCAATTTGCAAAACTCTTCTATAAAAATAATCCATGTATATGTACTAATATAAAAAAGAATGAAGATTTTCAATAATACATATATATTATTTAGAATGCACCTTTTGTTGAGTCAAACAATTTTGGCTTATGGTGAAAAAGGTGCATTGGGCAAGAAAGTTTGAGAATCACTGCTCTTGTGTGTGTGTGTTGAATATGATTAAGATTATTTAATATTTGGTCAAAATAAAAATTAACTTTAATAAAAAATAATTAGAAAAGTACCTAAAAGTCAAAGAAAGCATTTCAGCAAAAGTTGAGTAATACAATTACCATTAGTGAATAGGGCGATACAGTTTCAATCCTCTGATATCAGAAGCACACAAAAAAACTTTAATGACATAAAACTAAGGCAATGCAAATAATGATTTTTTTTTTCAAAAAAAAATCTAACTTAATAATTTGCATGCAAATGAAAATATTCCACAGATTCTAACATTGGTCAATGTCTATGTGATGACATACTAAGATGAGTGGCGGGGGGGGGTAAAAGATGATAGCATCTACCTTTGGGCTTTATTGCAAATTTTTGAGACCAATTGTGTTCCTGTCTTGCAAACACAAGGTGAATTGGAAACTGGATTCTTGTATATAAAAACTTAAAAAAAAGATATGCAAAAAATATTGCATTTTTATTAAATATATATTTGTTATTTTAGTCATTAGATTATTATTAAAATAGTGAGAGTATTTTGTATGTTAATAAAACTTTTAATTTTTCAAAAAAGGTAAAAAAAAAAAAAAAAAAAAAAATAATGAAAATTTATTGTACTACGCTATACACCCTAGTAAAACCAACTGTATTTTGAACCCTCTTACCCATTTACACTTCTCCCCAATATTGATAGATTGATTTCATCCTGTTCATAGCCTTGCCAACTTCTTTTCTTTAGTACATGGACCACTTATTATGATAGAGGCAATTAGTACCATTAATGCAAACATTACCAATACATGACTTTTAAATAAAAGAAACTAAAACCAACATCCTCTACCAAGTGTTCCAAGAAATTGGATTCAATATAAATCTTTCCAAAACAGAAACAACACTCAGGAGTTGAAATGAAACCAGTGATGACAAGTATACTGAATCCATCAGAAAAATTTGGGATGTGAAAACACTTCAAATAAGTTGGTGTATAGATTAGTTATAACAAATTTAGTATAGGAAATAAGGATAGTGAACATAGAATAGGATGTACTGGGGAGTTTTACCCTAGATTGCAAATTGATATAAAAAAAAAATATCCTAAGAACTCAATTCATGTTTGTAAATAGCCTCAATCAGATCAAGACTTTAATATGAAAGTCATACATGGTGTCAAACTTGTTCAGAAATATCTAAAATGTCACTTGTATAGAACTAATTTCTCAGCTCATTGGCTCAAAATGGCTTTGAGCAAATGAAACCTGCAGGGTTTAGTGAGGACCATCCTTCTAGTGTACTTAGACTATATGAATTTAAGTGCAGTGCTAGATTGTCGGCAACACTTACTTTTACAGCTGAAATAGCTAGATGTAACCATAAGTTCTATGCTAACAGTATCTTCTATCACAATTCTCACTTGTAGAACTCTATTCCAGCTTCTTGCTTTCCAGTCAACTTTGGTCTTCAACAATTTAAGTGCAATTTCAATTGTTATCTTGTCTTCTTAAGTCTTGTTCTGTTATTGTTCTCCCTCCTTAATAGTGTTTTTTTCTCATAGTTAAACACTGATATAAATTGAGTACAAATCAAGTCAATAGAACAAGAAAGAACTTTTAATAATTTATATTACGGTTGTAAATTGGGTTTCCAAAATTATATATTATATATATATATATATATACTAGTTTCCTCCCGGCCCTTGCCGGAGATGTAACAGTAAGAGATAGATCAAGTATCCACCATCATAAAGACTGAAAAATAAAATTGACAAAGATTATTGTTTAAGGTTGACGGACACGCATGTCTTAATTAGAACTTTTTTTTTTTTTTTTTTTTGTTTTTTTTTCAAACCAAACCCAAACAAAAACATTGTTTTTTACAATCGTTATGAGTCTATCGATTGATGAATAGAATTTTATTATAAACAATTGTTTTGTAAATGGAATTTTAAAGCATTCTGAATGTAAAAATAAAGAAAAAAAATGTGCAAGACAATAAGAAACACTACATGCCAAAAAAAAAAAAAAGTTTTGTTGAAATCGGTTGAAAAATGTAGGTAGCCTTTCTCTGTAATCTTTTAGTTTTACAATTTATGATTTTTACTTATTGAATACAGTAAAAAAAATTGCATATTTTGCTTGTGGTGATTCATAATTAGAATTCTGATTTGAATATATTTTCCACTCGTTGTTTCTAATACAAAAATATTAACTTTATTTGGGTTTATTAATATATTAACAAATATGTGTTCTTTTTTAATAATTATCATCTTGTTTATATAATAATTTTTACAATTTTTAAATTATTTTTTAATACTTTCTTTTAATATTGAATTAATTTCAAATAGAACCAATGCCTTATTGATCTGCCTTTCCGGTTAAATTGCAAAAGGAATTGTAAAACGGTATAAAAAGATTTCATTATCTTTCCCTAAAGATAAAGAATTATCCGATTTTTGTATTCGTACAATCAGTAGAGATAGTTAGATTATTGTTTAGGTTGACGGACACGAATGTCTTAAAATTTTTTTTTTTTTT
The DNA here is from genome assembly GCA_903632075.3 of Acanthosepion pharaonis. Classification (NCBI taxonomy): domain Eukaryota; kingdom Metazoa; phylum Mollusca; class Cephalopoda; order Sepiida; family Sepiidae; genus Acanthosepion; species Acanthosepion pharaonis. Next base: position 209,968 of record CAHIKZ030001537.1, on the reverse strand, counting down.
TTTTTTTTACCCAAACTGAAACAAAAACATTGTTTTTCAATTGTTATTTTGAATCCCCTGATTGAATAGAATTTAATTAGAATTTTATTATAAACAATTGTCTTGTAAATGGAATTTTTAAAGCATTCTGAATGTATAAAAAAAAGAAAAAGTGTGCAAGACAATAAGAAACACTACCTGCCAAAAAAAAAAAAAAAAAAAAAGTGGATGTTTGTTTTATCGGCTGAAAAATGTAAGAAATCCGATCCCATATATAAAGGAAACATACACACACACACAAAAACAACCCCCGATGTGAGTTGTCCCCTTTCATTTTCAATGTCTCTTAATCATGTTTTCAAATTGATTTTGTTAAAAAAAAAAAAAAAATTTTTTCCCATTTTTTTTGCGCTATAGAACCACCACAAGGTAATTTTATGTAGTCCTGTGAAGTTTTGTTGAAATCGGTTGAAAAATGTAGGAAATCCAATCCAATATATAAACGTTACAGACACACACACACACAATCTGTGTTTTATAATAAGTAAGATATACTATATTTCTTTTAAGAACAATTAAATGTAATGAGAATCCCTTACAGTTTGTAGAATTATTATCACATCAAATATATTACGATTTTAAAAAAAATTTTTATTTAAATATTATTTAAGTAAAATTTTTTTACACTTAACATTTTTAAAAAGATAATTCATTTCTCTGTTTTAGTAAACTTTTTTTATTTATTTAATTACAATTTTTAAAAAAAGTTTAGGTTAGAATTCATTTTAATTAACTACAATTTTAATTACAACTTTAAAATATTTTTTCATTGTTAGTTTTTATAGACTATATTTCATTTAATAGAAGTAAATGTATTAGAATTACTTACTGTAAGTAAAATTATTTTTCCACATCAAGTATATTCCATTACGATTTTTTTGTATTTTATATTTAAATATTATTTAAGAAAAATTTTTTTTAATTTCAATTCTTAAATAGCTAATTCATTTCTCTGATTTAGTAAACTTTATTTTTTTTTTTTTTTTATATATATAAACTTAAAATAATATATAGTTATTTTCATGTATGTACAAAAAAGACATGGGTCATTCAATGGCCTACATCCTCTAGCTTTTCATCATAATTTCATTTTTCAAATAGCAATAATTGTTTTATTGGATACATTTGAGTGTTTGTATTACTTTTTGAGAGGTGTTTAGGTTAGAATATGTTTTATTTACCTACAATTTTAAAAGGTGTTTAGGTTAGAATTTGTTTTTAACTACAATTTTTAAATACAACTTTAAATTATTTTCACTGTTATTATACTATTTTTTTTATGAAAAAAAAAGTAAATGTAATAGAATTACTTACAGTATATAAAATTAATTTTTCATGTTAAATATAAGTATGTATATATTACCTGATCACACTTTTATAAATTTATTTTTTTTTTAAATATTATTTAAGAAAATTTTTGACAATTTTTAAATAAAATAGCTATTTCATTTCTCTGATTCAGTAAATTTTTTATTTTTTATAAACTTAGTAATATATAGTTTCCCATGTATACACAAAGGGCATGGGTCATTTAATGACCTACATATTCTAGCTTTTCTTATTAACTTCCATTTTACTGTAGGTGTTTTATTTAATTCTTTTAAACAATTCCAAGTATTTCGATAGAGATGTTTGATTTTTATATTTATTTATCCTAAATGAGGTTTGATGTTGGTTGAATCTTTTTTTGAACTCATGGCTAGTGCAACCTATATATATTTTTTTTTTTTTCAATCTCAATCTGAGAGATATTGCATTGGTATACTATTTGATTCAGTGTGACATTTATTCTGTAGAGGGCAAATATAGGGTTTCTACAGTTACATAATTTTTGTTTATTTTCATCAGTTTTAATGCTCTGTAAATTTACATTGAACACTATTTTGTAAAAAGTAAAATATCTATAAGAACACCGGATTATATATTTTGTTCTTTCTTTTTTTATATATATATATATATATATATATATATATATATATATATATATATATATATATATTTGTACAGACATGCACCAAGATATTTCTCCAATACATAATTTTAACATTCATATAAGAGGATATACTGAATAACGATTTCATCCAACCTACATCCTCAATGGCTAAAAATGGCTTTGAGCAAATAAAGACTGTAGGTTTTAGTGAGGACTATTCTTCTTTGAAATTCATGGACAGATGATACAGAATCCCAAACAAAGAACTTTACCAGATAACAGAAATCATATCACTTGAGGACATTCAACAGCAGCAACAACTAAAATGGACATAATAAATGGATGTAATTCAATGAGAAAATAATGATATAATTAAGATGCTGACATTCAGCACAACTTCAAACGAAAAGTTAAGAAGGAAACCCAAGTCAATGGAAAGAATAATAACAGAAGACTTGAGAAAACTATTTTCCTGAAAAATTGATTTAACACAGTGACTTGTTTTTAAAGTAACATTTTCTGATACATTTTCACCAGCGGGCACCAACTGAATTTATTCACAGTGTGAAAACAATGCTAAGAATTCACTTCAGGCTATAAATTAACACATAAAAAAAAAGTTTTATTGCCTATTAAATAGTTGGCATTTGAAGTCAGATTTTGACCCCTGGCAGTCAATATGCTAATGCAAAAATTTTATCTTATACGTTATCTTATCTTAGTGGCTTTATCGCCTTGCTTTCAAAGTTATCTGTTAAACATTGATATAAATTGATTATAAATCAAGTCAATAGCTTTCCAAGAAAGAACTTAATATGAAAGAGGCCTTTTCACACCTTTGTACATCATAAAAAGCATGACAATTTCAATATATATATTTGTACAGACATGCACTGAAATATTTCTACCCACACACTAATTGACAGACTTACAGGAGGGGAGTGTACTGAAGAGTTCTCAGCCCAACCCACTTCTTAAAATCTGACCAAATGACCAGACATGAGAGGTTTTTGGTTTTTTTTCCTTAGTCAATCTAAGAACTTTTAAGAACCTCCTTGTAGATAAAAATAAGACAATTGTACAAATGAAACTTGCTCAGGTCGTCTATGCAATGCTTTTATCCTTCATCCTCACAAAAAGCTAATTCCAATATTTTAAAGTACGGAAGCTTAAAAAGGGGGAAAAAGTTGCATTTGATTGGGGTCACATTTTAACAGCAATTTCATTTTGCAAATCCAAACATTTAAACCTTTTTCATAAGGGTCAGTCTTGTATATGTTTTGAGTCAGGTTACGGATCAATCAAGCTATCAGATTTTTACAGATTTACTCAAAGACTAGGTTCATGCTGTTAAAAGGTTGAAATAGCAATATAAGGTATAGCATTAGGGAAGGGACTTTTTCATAATAATAACAGAGAAGGAACATTATTATAATAACAATAATAGAAGAAACATTATAATAATAATAATAATAATAGAGAAGAAACATAATAATAATAATAGAGAAGGAACATTATAACAATAATAATAATAATAAAGAAGGAAAATTATTATTATAAAAAAGGATGAAGATGATGATAATAATAATATTAATAATAATAATAATAATAAGAGGAATATTATTATTAATATTATTATTGGGAATGGACTTTATTACTATTATTATTATTTACTAACCAAACCAAGTTATAAGTCTATTTTGTACCTTCCCAAAACAAAATTAAGGTTTTTATTTTCATGGTGGCAACTCTTTTTAGGTTTATCTATACTGGTCACGTCTTGACCCACTAGTGGAATAATAGGCAGAAAAAGGTTAAAATTGTGGATATTAACCTTTGATGAGGACTCAAGATGATTCCAATATTCAAATTATCTTTGAATATTCTTGATATTTACCAAACTTACATAGCAACAATGGAAATGGAAATACAAAGATTGTGCCAAGTCAATTGTCCCAGTATAGATAAACTGTTTGTCCACTTGCCTTAAAAATCAGCTTTCAAAATCCTGGCTTTTTACCTGAACTGGAACAATGATACCAGTATGAAACTCAATAACCAGTGTCATCAAACACAAAAGTAAGGACTCACTATGCCACATACACAGGGTCGAACCACCCTCATTCCTTTCATATTCCATTGGTAAGAAAGACGCTTATTCCAAAGATCTGCTAGTTTGTAGAACTGACTCCTTCGAGGATGCTTCCCTGATCACTACTATCTTAACTTCTTCAAGTCTCAAGTTTTCAACCGTTATCTATTCAACATATCCTCATAATATGTACTTACTTACTTCTCGTATATTCATACAATACCTACATTCGGTAACCCCCTAACTTGAGTGGCTCTTGAGCTTTGTGTAGAGTGAACATTTATTAAAAAAAAAGAAAGAAAAAAAAAGTAATGTTAATTTAACATTGAAAAAACTTCAGGCAGCAGAAATGTTCTGCAGAAGGATACTGAGAATACCATGAATTGAACATGTAAGCTACAACAATGTTGATAGATTCATTTTACACAGCTTACCAACCCTTTGCAGGTTATTTAAAGCCAGAAAATATTTTTAGATTGTAAAAATTATTTTTTGAGATAGATTTTGAGAGGAAAGCAAAAAATGAATAAATGGATCGCACAATAGGGATTAGGAGAGATAGCAAAAAGACAAACTTTACTACGAGCCTCAAAGTAAAGGAAATTGTGGAGAGTCATGATTGCCTACATCCTGAAGAGATATGGTACATATGAAGAATGAACTTGTGTAAATGGTTGTAAGAACCAAGATTAGAGAGATAGCAAAAAGATCAAATTTAATAAGAGCTACAAATGATAGGAAATTGTGGAGAACCATGATCACCCATGTCCTCAAGGGACATGACACATACAAAAAGAATGAGCTTGTGTGAATGGTTGGCAGAACAGTGATTAGGAGAGATAGCAAAAAAAGAAACTTTACAAGGAGCAAAAAAAGTACAGGAAGTTGTGGAGAGCCATAATCGCCCATGTCCTGAAGGGAAACATAGAAAAAGATAGACCTTGCTGTAAGCTTCCCTTTCAAAGCTATGAGAAAGGATATAAATTCTTCAAAAATTTATATCAGCCAGGTTAAATATGTAATTGTTGAATCATTCCATTTTTGTAAAGCATAAACAATGTTAAGCTGATGCCATCCTCCTTTCTTTTACAACTTTAGTAAAATGATAAAAGGGAGGACTTTCTTTTTTCTCTAATATTTTTTTTGCCTGCTCTTCAAGTCCTCGTTATGAGGGGGCTAGGATGATCAATGATGGAAGAGGGTGTTATTACAATCATATCTTGAGGCAAAAACATGGAAGGAGAGAATTTCTTATTTTCCTAAATGCTGAATGCTTTCAGGATCTAGCCAATCCTGACTCTCCGTAGATTCCATTTCTTTATTATCAATGAATTGGCATACATTCTTAGAAAGGATACTAAAGTGGTTTCCCGTTGCCTTATCTTCAATTTGGAATTCAGTGTTTTCCTTCTTAGACTGATTGCTGCCCAAAGGTTAGAAGAGCCCAGACTATTTTGCTATTTAACTTATACCTGGAGAGAAAAAGAGACCGATTCATGTTTTTCCCCAATGACTTTTATGTAGAAGGAAATGCAACAGGCTAAACTGGAATTTGAACTCAATATGCAAATTTCACTTCCATGCCTATTACAATACCCACACATCCTAAGAGCGAAATAGCAAAGTTAATAATAGTAGTAGTAGTAGTTATAATAATAATTTTAGTAATAATAACACAGATAGGACCTGTAACAATTTTATGGGACTTTATAATATACACAGAACAATCAAAGCTAATCACCCAGACATTGTGATCAAAGACCATAAAAACAGAATGTGCTTTCTTATTGATATGGCAGTCACTGCAGATTGTAATGTTAATAGTTGTTAGTAGTAGTAGTAATAATAATAATAATAATAGTAGTAATAATGACAATGATGATAATAATAGGAATTGAGACCAAGAGTATAGACCTCCAGAAAACTGCTACCATTTACTGTGAGGTTTTTTTGAAAAAGTTGAGTTGTGGGAGTCTTCTTGACATGATGTCAAGAAGACTCCCCCAACTCAACTTAAGAACAGAATTTTCAGTAATTACACCAATAATAATAAGTTTGGCTTTAAATACATTGCTTTTTTTCATTTTTTTTTTTTTTTTTTTTTTAATTTTGTTAACACCATACCATAAAAATGGAATTTCTATCAAGTATGTCACTGTGACACACCAATTGAAAAAAAAAAAAATTTAACTTAGGTTTTTCCAAACTTCTTTTCCTATCTATCCTTTATTCAATTTCCATTTTCTTTACCTTTTTTTTTTTTTTTAAATAAAAGTCCAATCCTTTGCCTTTCTCTCTACTTTTTTAACGCCTACTTTGCTTCAGTTTTCTATTTTTTTTTTTTTTTTATAAACGTTACTATTTCTGTCTTTTATAAAAAAAAAAAAATATGTTGGGAAAATGGAGCAAAGCAGAAGTTAAAAAAAAAAATAAATAAAAAACTAAATTTTCAAATAATTTACAATAAATAAAAAAAATTTAGGAAAATGGAACAAAATATAAGTTTAAAAAAAAAAAAAAAAAAAAAAAATATAAAGTTAAGACTTTATTACGAATGAAAAAAAACGTAAAACAGAAAGGAAGGAAAAAAAATAGGAAAAGATCACAAGAATTACGATCCACGGAGAAAAATCTCCCAGAGTGACAGCAAGGGAGGTAAGATACAAGGGAAGACATAACTTGAATCAAAATGATTAGTCTTTTGAACAAGTAGTAAATAATAAGTAAATATAGAGAAGTTTTACTCTGAAGGTTGTAAAGAAAAATAAAGTTGAAAACAAAAAACTAAAATTGGAAGTAAATTTAATTTGGACGGAAAGGGAGTATAATGACTACACAAGTCTGCAGCAGTTTATATTTTCTTCCCCTCCCAGATATATATTTATCCGAGGTCATTATTGAACAAGCAGAATGACTACAAGCTTTGGACAGCTGCTCCAGGGCTCCAGAGACTTTCAATGAAAAAAAGTGGGGCAGTGATCGTATTTGGAGGAGTTAACCGCAGGAGCAACTTCATTTCTCACAAATAAAGCTAGAGGTGGGGGTGGAAATATATTTCCTTTGGTCCAAGATTAAACAAGAGTATAAGCCATAAAAATGTTGTGGTGCACTGCAAGTTGGTGATTGGGTGGGTGCGGTTGGCAGAGAACTGTGAGAACATTAGAAAGGCCATTGATTTCTGCATGACCAAATCCATAGCCTGTTGAAAATGCCACTCTAACCTCAAAGCAGATAGAAACAATTCTTTGTTTCAGAGACTCTTTGATAGTTCCACCATCCAATTACCAAATTTTTCATTAGACATAACTATAGAATATATTAAAGATCATACTTTTATACAACCTTGTGCCATATCAAATTAGGTTTAGCAAATTACTACGTGTGAATGGGCACTTCAATATGGTGTAATGGTTAGCAAGCTTTTCTCGCTAGATGAATTAGGACCGAGTAGTGAATGTGATCCTCACTGGGTGCTCCATGCTTACAACCTTGTGCCACATCTAAGCTATACTGAGTAAATCACTATAGAGCAATGATATGGTGTAATGGTTAGCAAACATGTCCCACTAAATCAATTACAACTGTTGAGGGAGTTCAATCCTTACTGAGTGCTCCATACTTGCAACTTTGTGCCACATCTAAGCTACGCATATTAAATTATCATTTTTGGGCATTTCAACTTGGTGCAATGGTTAGCAAGCTTGTATTACTTGAACAATTACAACTGACTACTGAGTTTGATCCATACTGTTGGCATTGTGCCACATCCATGCTACACTTAATAAATCATTTAATACTTACCCCTGGCACCAGCTGGGGAAATTTGAAATTAATATTAGCTCAAGCTCCCAGGGGTGAGGCAGAATGAATTGCCTCAAGCAGTACTTCTTCAGGAGGTGGCCTGAGGCATTTCCAAAAATAGGAAAGTACTGAGGCGGCATGAGCAATTTTTGAAGGGCTTCCCACATTCAACTTTAACCTTGTGTCATATTCTGTAACGATGTGGTTGCACAGATAGATACCTACTTTTACTCGGCCTTCAGTATGGGATCAGAGTATAGTATCCGTTCTTCACCTCTCTGCCGTATTTCTATCTTCAAACAGCTCAGGAAAAAGTTTTATGCAATCCCAACCCTGTGACAACGCCACCCTCATTGTACTAAAGAGGGAGGAATTCAATAAAGATTCTTTCCATACTGTCAAGTTGAGTAATTTAGAGGACAATATTGTTAAAAAATGTCAGAAATTATGGTTCTCCACAACTTCCTGTTCTTTGTAGCTCTTAGCAATGTTTGTCTTTTTGCTATCTCTCCTAATCCCTGTTCAGCCAACCATTCAAACGAGTTTATTAGGTAGGTTATTTACTGCTTTCCTGTCCCACTTGAATTCAATATGTTCTATGAGTATCAAATTTTCTAAGCCTTCTTTCCATATGTGCACTAGAAATTTTAACTACCTCTTTCTGATTCTGAGTATAAGTGTGCTTTTTTCTTTATTTTCTGTAAAAGTTTGTCATTGCTCACATGGTATTCTCAGCATCCTTCTGTAGAAGCATATTTCTGTTGTTTCAAGTCTCTTCATCTATGGGCAGGCTGTCTAACATTCACGGCCACATAAAAGTACCGATATTATATAATAATCTAGTCTTCTTTAATTTTTTTTTTTAAATGCTTTTGTAGACTTACTGAAATTTCCATCAATATTTAATGGTATGTTCTGCTATGTTCCACATAATATATTTAACATTAAGTAGAGGACATTTTCATTTGTGAAAAATTTCTGGTGTTTATAAATAAAAGAAATAAAAAAAATCAAAAAAAAAAAAAAAAAATCAGACTCTAAAATTTTATCAAGAGTAGGTTTCCTTCTATTTTATTAAAATATCCTCAAAGTTTGCCATAAGCAACTTAGCATCGATTTAAACATAAATTCAATGTGTTATCAAAGTTACTTGATATTGCAGTTAACTTTGATAATGGCAAAAATAAAAAAATATGTGTAGTATATGATCCAACTGTAAATTACCTATGATATGGTTGTAGGCAGGATGTTATTAAAACAAAAAATGGTGACCATAGGAAGCTATGAAAAGCTAACAAAAGTGCCAACCCCCCCCCCCCAAAAAAAAACAACATACCTATCAAAGTTACCGAACCCAACAATACAGTAAACTGTTCCCATTCCTGCCATTTATGCTAGGAAAGATCTATTGGCCAATTCTTTCTAATTAATACATCCTTGAGGTGTGAGTTTCATTTTATCTCCTTAACAGAGGTCAGGATTTTTTACTGATTGATGCAGAAATTGAACTTACAACTACAGTCTACTTCAACACTTATATACTTCTAATATCTAAACATAAACTCCAAAATTTTATTTACTGTTTATTTCTTTTTTTACCCCCCTCTCAATAGGAGTAGATAGGTTCGCTTATCATCCAATTCACACTCCTCCCCGGTCTTTTGAACAGGAGTACAGGTTTATCCTTTGTTTCCTGTTTAGGATTGGGTTTCCAGTTCCTTCTAAAGTCTTTTCAGTCTCTTACACTCACAATAGACCCTTGAATCTTAGGGATATTAAAAATAAAACTGCTTTCAGCTGACTACACCCAACTCACATGATTTACAGTGAGGCAAAGAGCATCATTTGTTAGCTAATTCTACTTTAACAAACCATCAGGATGGCCTTAATTAAGAACAATTATACACTATTCTCTTAGAATGAGTGAGGGAAGGTATCTGGTTGTCAAATACAGGTTCCTGAAATAGAAAAGCATCTGAATCTACAATGGTAGGTGTGAAAAACAGGTTTAAATATTTTAAACAACTTTGACATTCATAAAGCCTTCTCATACAATCACCATAGTTAAGCAATCTTGAGCCTGGTCAGTAGCCAGAAGGTGCTGTAAGCTTGGATGTGCAGGTAGTGTAATGGGTAGTGGCTCATAACCGGAAATCAGAGCCCCACATTCCAATTCCAGTTGTGTGTATTATATTCACTTATGTGCAAATATCCATGGGAAAGGTATGACTCCACCTCTTCTCCCCACCCACCAGCCAGCCAGGAGTGAAATAGTAGGACTTTTATAAGAAAATCAGTGTTATCTTAAACAAAATAAAACTTTTTTTTCAATCAAAAAATATTTTCTGGTTTTAAATAACCTGACAAAGGTTGATAAGCCGTAAAAAATAAATCAATCTACCAACATTTATATATCCAATGGGAGAAATGAATTCAGGATGACAGGATCTATTTTTTTTTTTTTTTTTTTAATGGATTGATTTCTACGGCTTATAAACCTTTTGCAGGTTATTTAAAACTAGAAAATAGTTTTAGGTTGTAACAATTTTTTTTTATAAGTCTTACTAATTAACCCATAGCTGGAGAGAGAAGCGGTGGATTCATACGTTTCTCAAGGGTATTTGCACATAAGTGAATACAAAAAGAACTCAACTGGAATTGGAACTTGGCTCTCCAGTTAACACTTCCGAGTCATTATCCATTACACCACGTGCTATTCCCAAGTTGTCACCCATCCAGCTACTAACCATGCTCATTGTTGCTTAACTTCATTGATTGTACAGGAACAAGTGTTTCAATGTGGAGTGGTTGTAAGCCTGACATAGTTGGTTATTCTTCTAAATCCAGGTTAAGATAAAACAAAAAAAAAAAAAAAAAACCATACACAAACACAAAGGAGGAGTTGATTTATGTACTTACATCATCTGCTGAATTTCAGTTGTAAACCAGTGTGTAGGAGTAATTTTGGTCCCTGCTGAAGGGGACATTTGGACATTGTGTACATCTTTGGAACTCATCTGAGAACAAAAAAAAAAAATCAATAAGAAACCAATCATAGATATCTATGGACTCTGTAGATGAGTAGAAATTGTGAAGAGTTATTTTACAATAAATGATTAAAATGCATTCATTAAATAAGAAAACAAAATAATGAGTTAAGAGAAAGTAAAAAATGAGAATAACAAACTTCTTCAAATAAGAGTTTCCATAAAAGGCATGTAAAGTTACTTATAAATAAATAAAAATGGAGAAAGGAGGGGGAAATGATTAACAAAGAATTTTCCTGATTAGAAAAAAGAAGGAAGAGGGGCACAGGCAAAAAAAAAACTGAGGAAGAGGGAGCGACAGGCAGGTTAGAAAAAAGAAGGAAGAGGGAGCGACAGGCAGGTTAGAAAAAAGAAGAAAGAGGGAGTGACAGAGAAATTAGAAAAAGGAGAGAGAAGAGGGAGTGACAGACATAAGAGGGGAGTGAGTGAGAGAAGGTAAGTGAGAGATAAAGAGTGGGAAGAGGGAGTGGAAGACAGATAATAAAAAAGAGGAGACAGAAAAAGAAGAGAACAAGTACCAGACAGAAAAGAAAAAAAAAAAAGCTTGGCTAAGACAGAAGAGAGTGTATGTATGTGGTAATTGGAACAGAAAAAAAAAGGAAGAAATGATAGCAAGAACAACAACAACAAAAAATGAGATAGAAGAGATTTACAGAGTTAGTGAAAGGAAGAGGCGGGTAAGAAAACAAAATTGCACACAATGCAGGTTTCTCAAAGCCCAAATCTTTCATGCTGGTGCTTAAGTGCATTTCAGTCAAGATGCTGGCTTCTTCAGCCGAAGGATACCTAAGAACCTTGTGCAGGAGCAAAAATATATTCAACTGTTTTTGTGGTTGTCCACTTGCATGTTTAATTGATTTTGCTTATACTCAAGCCGAACTTGAATAGGAGAACATTATTCTTGCTCAATGTTAATAACCACAGCCTCATAAAAAGGACTTGCTTAAATTATATTTTATAAGTCCCTTCATCATGCCCACACCACATGCTAATAAAAAAATGAAGCTGAGGGGCACAATATGGCCATTTGCCTTAGCCCCCATAGACAATGGTATGACTGAGAAATCTTGTTTTTATTCTAGCACTGTGCATATGTGTTATTATATTGCATCATCTTTTAAATCATTTCCAGATTGGTATTAAATTTATTGAATGCAAATAAAGCCCTGTTATCTTCTTTTAAGACATACTTCAATGATCAATTACAAATTCAATTATGGCAATCATTTCCTTTATTTTCCTCAGAATATGAAAGGGTTTAATATCTTGGTCATAAATTCTTTGGCTTTTGAAGCAAAAAGAATACTTTGTTTTCTCTTTAACTAGCATCTCAGATTTGGTCACTTTCACACCGCCATAATGTAGCTTCCCTGTGCCTTTTCTATAAATACTTTTATGGTAATTGTTCTGATGAACTTTCCTCTATGGTATCTAGTCTTCATGAATTTAAATTAAGTACTAAATTGGTGGCAAGGTTTTATTTTACAGTTGAAATGGCTAGATGTAACCGAAAGTTCTATGTTAACAGCTTCTATAGCACTTCTCACTTGTGGCACTCTTCCAGCGTCTTGCTTCCCAGTTAACTTTGATCTTCAAAAATTTAAATACAATGTTAATCATTATTTTCTGTCTTCTTAATTCTTGTTCTTTTATTGTTCTCTCTCCTTAATTGTGCTTTTTCCTTATATTCCCTAACACATAATAACCCCTTGTGTCATAGTGGATTTATTGCCTTGCTTGAAAAAAACTTCATTATTAGTATAGAGTATATAATTCCTATTCTTTTATTCTTCTCTCTCCTTGATGTTTTTCTTTTTCTTGTATTCTTTCACACTCCAGTAATCCCATGCATCTTAATGGCTTTATTGCCTTCTTTAGCATAAAATAATTAAGTTTCTTGTCCAAGAAATCCTGTAAAGTTCTGAGATTCTTAAAGGTTATAATAATCTGATGGAGCAAGAACAGGAAAGTAAGGATAAAAAAAACCAAAAAAACAAAAAAAAAACTAGAGTTCATATTCAGAACCAAAATCTTTGCATGCCTTTAGCAATATGCATTCTTGCGTGGTCATGCAAGAGTAACAAAACTTTTCTCAATTCATCAGTGAAGCTTACTATTTTTTTTTTTAATCAAATGACTAGTATAAGGTTACCAGTTAACAATGACAGTTCTCAAGTACTAAATCTTTTATTACAGTTAAGATATGATAGATGACGCTCACCACATCTCACCAAATGCTAAGCATTACCTTTTCAGGACATGGTTTTGCTCATAACCATTGTCTATTTCACTGAATATAATTATAAAGGACCCAATTTTTCAATAGTGTTGATGATCTCTGCCAGAAAAGATTCAGTTTTGTCTTGAATAGTAAAGGGGTATTGATTCCAATTAAGTGGTGATCCAATCAGATCATATAGAATACATTGGCTAAGTTCTAATACTTTACAGAGTTGCTATTTTTTTTCTTTAATTTTTTAACCATTTCAACCGAGAGGTTACTGAGTGTAAAAGAATATGAAAAAAGAATGAAAAACATTAAGGAGAGAGAACAATAAAAGAACCAGAATTAAGACAAAAGATAACGATTGACATCGCAGTTAAATTTTAAATTTTTGAACATCAAAGTTAACTAGAAATCAAGTGGGTTACCATCATGATAGATATAAAAATCTACATATTTAGTTAAAAATTTTTTAAAAATCCTTGATAATGGTCAATAAAATAGCCGAAAGTGCCCGCATATATAGAGAGCTCCACAAGTGAGAAATGCATGTAAGAGAAGAAACTGCTAGCATAGAACTTACAGTTACAACTAGCATTTCAACTGTAAAATGATGAGACCTAGTTGCCAATCTAGTAGGATACTTAAATTCATAAAGTCTAGGTACAAAAAAGCAAAGTTCATCAGAACAATTGCCATGAAAATATCTGTAGAAAAGGCAGAGGGAAGCTACATTACAGTGGCATGAAAGTGACTGAAGCACAGATGCCAAATGAGGACTGATAACATTGCAGATTCTTCTTTTTTGAAGTTGTGTGACCATTGTAGGTCTTGCATTGAACTGCTGTGTCATTTCTAGTGTTACCCGCTTAGAATTTTTTTCAGTTAGAGTAAGGAGAGCTTGATTGTCAACTGGAATCAGTTTTCTAGAATGACGGGAAATGTTACCAAAGTGAAACCAAGTAAACTAATAATGGTATTTCATGAAATTTGAGATTTTATTTCTAAAAGACTGTGCACAATGTCCTTGCTACTTTTTAAACTTGTAAAACATGCAGCATTTCATATGGGTTCTATCTGCAATTCAGCAATCAAATCAAAAACATTATTCAACTTGATATTAAATATTCCTGAAAGAGGAAAGATCAGAACACCAGGTTATATGAATAACTATCAATGTAAATGTTGTTTTTAGTGGGTACATGTGTTTGAGTACACATCTTGGTTTTTTTTTTTTTTTTTTTTAAAAATTTCTTAATGTCAACTGGCCTAGAGATTGAGAAGTCCTACAAAAGAAAATGTGCTAACTTCAACAGGAATTGAACCAGCATCCCCTTTTTTCCATTAGGGAAAGCACTTAAGCTGAAGTATGCCTTGCTTCATATAATCAAATGGCAATTTTAAAGTTACAGCAAAACAAGTTACAAGAGATTATTTCCAACCTAATCTTAATCAAAAACTTGTCAGTTGAGTTTAGCCATTAGCCTAAAAACTGATTTCTTAAGCTCAGTGGGGTATACGAGATATGTCATATTTATTAACAGAAAACAGCTATGAAAAATAATGATGGGATATTAAATTAACACACACACATTTTCTTTCTTTTATCATTTCACCCCAAGCAAGACAATACACCCACTAAGACAAGGGGGTATGGAGTGTGAAAGAATATAAGAAAAATATAAACATTAAAGAACGAGAATCAAGACAGGAGGTAACGATTGACATAGCATTTAAATTTTGGAGATCAAACTTGACTGGAAAGCAAGAAGCCAAAAGAGAGTCCCACAAGTGAGAAGTGTGATAAAAGAAACTGTTAACACAGAACTTATGTTTACATCTCACCATTTCAACTGTAACATGAGACCTTACCACCAATCAAGTACTGTGCTTAAATTCATAAAGTCTAAACAAACTCCTCAAAGATGAAGAAGAGGCTTCAAACAACAGAAAACTGTTTTGACAGAAGGATACTGAGGATACTATACAGGATCCGATGGATAAATTGTTGTCTAAATTACACAAAAGTGAAAATAACACCGACATCTCATTTTAATAGATATATTTACCAAAATTACACTAAAATATTTTTAAATACTAAAGAGTAAGTTTATTCAATAAAAATGCCACTGGTTTCAACCACGACCTCCAGACAACTTTGGAATCTCCTGCAACTTTTCTTGACTGTCTCCTTGTTTAAGTTGGTGAATGCTGCTATAATCTGTGCCTTCAGTTCATCTTTGGTTTTACAAGCAGTTTTGTTGGTGTCTCACTCTACTGCACTCAACACATAATAAAGGGGGTTGCTGTCTGAGGAGTTAGGTGGGCAGATGTAAGGGGTGATGTGGTTGCAGAAATTGTCTAAAAGCCATGACTGGGTTCTCTTGCTTGTGTGGTATGGGGCAGAGTCCTGTTGCCAGACATAGGATCTTCCAGCAGCCACCCTCTTGACACAGGGCAGCACTATCTCCTCAAGGCACTTGATGTATGCCTCCGTGTTGAGTCTGAGGCCCTGTGGGAAGATGGAGGCATAAAGTCGCCATCACTAATGATCACTTCAAACACCTTTGTAATCACCATTAGACACATCCAACTCTCTGAATCCTCTGCACTGTCCTCAGATTGACACCCAAACACTCTGAAATGTTTGCATTGGGGCTTCCGGCACGAATGCCAAGCAGTACAGCATGCCAGTTCCAAATTTCTAGTGGAGTGAATTGCATCATGGTGCTCTTTTTCTCACAGAAGGTGCCCAACTGATCCTACTATATTGTGCAGTCAACAAAATCAAAAACAAACAACGTGCATACAGAAAATTAAAGATATAAAATGGCGACAATTTACCTATCGCACCCTGTAGACTGAATATATGATCACCGATGAAGTTTTAGAGAAAATTCACAGAGTAAAAACAAGAAGAACAGAGGAAAACAACGCTTATCAAGTGAGTCTGAGTCAATGAGTGATGGAACAGGGCTTAAGAGAAATATCAGAAAATTTATTAAGAGCTACAAAGGACTGGAAATTGTGGAGAGCCAAGATCACCTACATCCTGAGAGGACATAGCACATAAAGCATAAGAAGGTACCTGAGGTTCATTAAAACAAGTATTTATAGAAAAGGCACAAGGAAACTACATTATAGTAGTGGGAAAATCAATGAAGCTGAGATGCCAGGTCAGGACTAATAATATTGTAGATTCTTCTTTGGATTTTATCAAGGATCTCTAAATAGTAATTTTTCAAGTGTAGCTTGGATGTGGCACAAGGCTGAAAGTAAGGGGCACCCTGTGAGGATTGAACTAAACTAGTCTGTCAATAATTGTTCTAAAATTACAAGCTTGAAGTTAAAATTACACCAAAGGTGTCCAAAGGATCTTAAATATATAGCATTTCAGCTTTTAATGCTATGGCAGCAATATTGAAAGAATGGATGAATTGGAGACTATATATTATTATTATATAAGGTAAGCGTGCTCAAAATGAAAACATTTCCTGCTGTGTTTTTGAGTCATTTTTTTTGTATATGTTTTAGAAAGAAAAAAAATTGCATTAAGCCATCAGAAGGAAAAAAAAATATTATTTAGTAATTGTTAATAATACATCCCAGTGACAAGTGCACATACGACAGGTGCAAAAGCAATCATTTCCTATAGCACAGGTGTGCAGGAAAGAAAATTCATCATTTATGTTTTATGAAATAAATAAAAAATAAAATTTCTTTTGGTTCCATTATTCAAAAATACCAAAGAAATGATTAGCGTCACTAAATGCTATATTCTTTATTAATAGAAATCTTTAGGAAAAATATATATATATATATATATATATATATAAATGAAACATAGAAGATAAATCTGATAAAGTATTTATACAGGGGATGAATTTTTTAAATTATAATAAATAATTAATAATTCAAAAATAAATTTCCCTCTTTTTAATTAATGGGTAATTTAATTATATATAATAAAAAATTCTTTGAAGATCTTCATCTTATATAACTTTTTTCTATTTTTATATTTATTATTTTATAAAATTTTTATAATTTTCATATTTATAATTTCTCAAATTTAATATAATGTAAAATATTTTCCTTATTTTAGGTTTAAATGTTTTATTTCTACAAATCATATTTTCCTTTGGCTCTTTATATTATATATTATATATATATAATCAGGATATCTCCATGATATATTCAAAAATATATAGGCATATTCCTATTGCTATAATATTCAATTTTTATTTTCAATTTTTTCATATTTCAAATGTTATTTATTTTGTTATATATATTTTATCCATATATATTTAATCATATATATATTTGTATTAAAAAACATATGTATATATATATATATATGGAAAATATATATATAATGGAAGGTTATTTTAATATTAAAAATTACATTTTCCAGATATATATATTCCAGATATTATATATATATATATATAAAATTGGTTCAATATGATATAGTTTGGACTTTCTTTACATTCAATTATGAGGAGCAAACTTCCTATACTTTGAAATATATGATTTGACAGAGATTTTGAAGGCACTGTGCAGAACCAAACTACACTTTTTTGTTAAATTTTATTTTAGATGTGGTCACTTCATGTCATAATACATTTTGAATTTTTACATTTTGAATTCTGAGTTGTCCTTTCTTAGACTAGTTGCCATTCAAAGTTATAGAACCCAGTTTGTCTTGCTATTTACCCATAGCTGGAGGGAGAAGATGATTAATATCTTTCTCATGTAAAAAACATAACGGATTTGACTGGAATTTGAATTCAGCTCTTTCTAAAATCAAATCTAGGCACTATTAATCAAAAAGATATATATATATATATATATAAAATATATATATATATATGCATATATATATATATATAATTTGTGCTTTAACTGAAGTATCTGGACCAAAAGATGTACATCCTTGCTGAGTTACAACACTGTGACCAAGTGATCTAAAGCACACTGGATCGGACAACCATTTTCCCTATAGGAGGGCACATTCTTTTTTTGCATAGGTAGGAAGGCAATTTACAAGGGTTAAAAAACAAACAAACAAAAAAGAAAGAAAAACAAGGTGTCTACTCAAACAAGGTTTAACCCCCTGAAAATAACACCTAGAGCGATGAAATATATACCTATGTTTCTGTATGTAATTTATATATATATATATATATATATATATATATATATATATATAAAAAGGTTGACAAAAAGAAATCAGTTTTAAACAAATTATCAGAAGTTCTGAACAGAAGTTTAAAGAGAGATGCTAAAATATCTTTGCATGACCAAAAAGCTTTTCCCAAAACAAATTCTAATTTAAGATATTTGAGAACACTTCAAACCTCTACTGTGTGTGTGTGTGTTATTAGTATTATTAGTGTATGCAACATGTAATGTGCATCTGTTACTAAAAACAAGAATGCAAGTGTTTATATAGATTCAACTATCTTGAACAAATCTGTACATAAATTCACATGTGCACTGTAAATTCATACTTTCTCTAATATGACAAAACTTTTTTTGTATATTAGTTCAGTTGTGAAAAAAATCAAAAAAGAAATCGACCAATGAATCTATAATACAATGGCACTATTTGGATGCTGTACATTGAAGAAAAAAAAATACTAAAAAGGTATTTTTGGTGATCCGGAATTAATGAAAATGATACAAAGACAATCAGTTTATTGTTAAAAAAAAAAAAAAAAAAAATCAGAATGTAGAATTAATAAATACTAAACACTTCAAATACCTCAGCACATGGGTCAGTTATAAGAAATTAAGTATCAGAGAAAAAGAAATTGAACATAGAATAGGCTGCACCAGAGGAAGTTTCAACCAATGCCGCAAACTACTGCAAAAACAAAACCTCAACCAAAAAGCTCAAGTCATGTTCTTAAGTAGCTTTTGTCAAACTGAGACTTTCATTTGGATGTACGCATGGTACCAAACCTGTTCAGAAATATCTAAAATGTCAGCTGTATACAATTGCTTCCTAAGAACAATGATGAAAAAAGGATTTGAGAGAGTAAAGTCAAAGGGCTTTGGCAAAGATCATCCTTCTTTGGACATCAAAAAGAACTGTATCAAAGAAAAGAAACTGCATAACTTGAAAACTGCCAACAGCAGCAACAAGAGAGAGAGAGAGAGAGATGCCGCTAACAGAGAGCACAGAGGTCTTAGGCATAGCACACAGATACTACAATGATTCTAGGCAAAAATGTTGATCCATATATAAATAATACCACCATTTTTTACAGGTACTATGCTGATAGTCCTCCATTTTTCTTACCTTCAAAAGGGACAGAGAAAAAACTACCCAATCAATCAATGGATGGCAAAACATTGACCTGGAGTGACAGTAAGAGGACAGACATTGCTTAGAGCTACAAAGTGTAGGAAGTTGTGGAGAGTCATTATCATTCACATCTCAAAGCATAGAAACAGTGACTAACCTATTTAATGAATTAGTGTAAATGGATGGCTGATCATAGACTGGGAGAGATAGTAAGGAAACAAATATTCTTTAGAACTATGAAGGATAGGAAGTTGTGGAGAGCTATTATCATCCATGGCACATAAAAAAAAATTTTAGTATAATAATAAAGTTTATTTTCCACTGGTGTCAGGAGTGTTTAAACCCAGAAATTCAATTTTTATTTTATTCTTTTTTCCAAAATTGTAAGATATATACATTGCTTTTCTATGAAATACTGTGTTTAGTTTAGGTTAGTAAATTCAAATAAATAAAAATTTTAAAAAATAAAAAAAAAAAAAAAAAAAACGTTGTTGAGAACAAATTACATTATTCTTAACAAAAAACACTTAAAATGGTTAAAAAAAAAAAAAAATAAAAATGGTTACAAGTGAACAATGTGGCTATACATGTCACAGAAATGAAGCACTTAGGTTACCTCACCTCCCTGTTAATTAATCCAAGACTTGGGTACTCCCAAACAGCTATTTAAATTTCTCAAACTCAAGTTCAACTATGAGAAAGGGCACAGTATTCAAGGTTGTAGTGGTTTGTATAGCAGGAAGCTGACCTGCTTCTATCAATGACATCATACCAAAACTAACCAATAGAGAACAAAAATCCCATTGGTTGCACTGTATGACCAAATGGCAACAACCAGGAAGTAGTTTAATGTCTCCCTCCACACAAAGAATTAAAGTAAAATAAAAAGAAAAGTGTCACAAGGTAAAAAACAACGTCATTTGTTAGGAAGGACTCAGTCAGTGCAGAGGAATACGTCACTCATTAAATACATGACAAATGTGTGCAAAGTGACTTGAATCTCTTTATCTCGTCAAAAATTAAAAGCATTGGCATGTTTGGCCCAAATAGTAGAAAATAAAGCTGAATACTAAAAGGTGCAAAAAAATAAAAAATTGCATTCTACATGTCAAACACCAAAGTTTTCAACCACAAATTTAACCTCAAAATGAAAGCTTACTTTGAAAACAAACTAAAAAGACCTTTTTCCTGTAAAACAGGGGTCACCAAACTAAAGCCCACAGGCTAGATCCGGCCCACTGCCACACAGTTCCACAAATATAATTATTTATATGAAATTATCAATAGATTGTACTTAAACATAGTATGTAGAAAAAATTAAAATAAATGTAAGTAAAAAATACCAAAATTTGTGCAATCTATTTTTGGCATCTGACAGTAATAAAAGTTTTAGGAAAATCAGTGAAATAAAAAATTTGTGATTTTTCATATACAAGTGCTTTTTGTGTAAATACCAGCAATAAAGTTTGTCAGAAAAGCAATGACAAGCCTGCTGCAGCAATCATGTTTTTAATTGCATTGCCATGTTTAAACCTGTTTGAAGAGTGCCGTATATAAAAAGGACTGATTTTAGCAAATTATGTCATATATTTTGTCTGAAATCATTATAAAATCTAAAGTATGTAAAGTCATGTAACAAGGTTAACTGATGAACATTTGAAAACAATTCTCTTGGTTGAATGCAGCAATTCCAAAGCAAATATTGATTATATCTTAAAACTTAAAAGGTAAACACCAGTTTCACAAATCTCATTAACCTTTTTTGCTGCTTAGTTTGTGAGATTCGGATATCTACACACTGGCCGTGATATAACTGTTTTATTGTTAATGTTGTCGTCTTTGATAAATTTTAATAAAATTTGTTTGTTGTCTTTATTTTTGTATATTCAGTGTATTGTATTGAAGAAAAAAAAAAAAAAAAAAAAAAAAATTGGTTATCCAGTCTGCACTTGTCATTCTCTTATCTGACCCTCTGTGAAAAAAGATTGGTGGCTCCTGCCCTAAAACTCCCCCCCACACACACACACCTACTTTGCTCTAACACTCTTCTACTGGGTTTCACTAGCATATTGGAAATTCATATAGGACTAAGATAAGTCTTAAATTGCTTTCTCTAAGTGGAAAGGTAACAGTTCTGAGTTTATTAAAAGAAAATTTTAAACAGAGGCTGCTAAGATTTATGGTGAAAATGGATCTTCAATACAACACATAACTTATAATACAAGCTTATAATAATTTGGATTTATTATTACTGGTTATTAATCTGTTATTGGGCTTAGTTTATAAACTGGGTTTCATCATAGGTATCTATAAGAAACAAAAAAACAATATAATAATAAATAACTAAAATAATAATAATAATTCCATCAAAAGTAATCTCTAAATATATGTCTGCTATATATTTAGAGATTCTTGATAAAATCCAAGGAAGAATCTGCAATGTTATTGGTCCTGAGCTGACATCTCAGCTTCAGTCGATTTCCCACCACCATAATGTAGCTTCCCTGTGCTTTTTCTATAAATACTTTCATGGTAATTGTTCTGATGAATTTTCCTCTATGGTGACTATTGGCAGCAAGGTTTCATCATTTTGCACTTGAAATTACTATGCTAACGTGAAGCTCTTCTGGCTTATTGCTTCCCAGACAAATTTGATTTTTAAAAATTTAAATGCAATGCCAACAGTTACTTCCTGTTTACTTTATTCCTATTCTTTTATTGTTCTCACTCCTCAATACTGATATTTTTTTTCTCATATTCTCTAACAATCCATAACCCCTTGCGTCTTAGTGGCCTGGGGTGAAATGACTGAAAAAAAAAAAAAAAAAAAAAAATGATAATGATCTTTGATCTTATAATGTTAAGCACTATACAATTACAGACAGCATGCCTTTAAAAAAATTATCTTTCACTAATACCCTGGTTGACAGTATTTGGGCAAAATAGAATCTGTGTGTATCAAAGAAAAAGTGGTCAAGTGGCTAGTTGATTTCATGCAATCTTCACACCATATGTGTTGAGTTTTGAGTCAAGCCAGAAGATTGCATTCAAGCATGAAACAGACAGTAGCCACTAAGTGTTGACCTCAGTGTCCACGTTTATATTTACATACATTATCTCCGATACCGAGTACTTTTACCCATAAAACATTGTATATATATTTTATACAAGAATGTAATCTTCATGACTTGAAGATTGAATTTTACCATGAAACAGACTGTCATCATTCAGTGTTGACCTCAGTATCCACTTTTATATTTACACACACTATCCTTGATATTGACCACTTTTAACCAGAAATATAACATACCTTTAAACTATATTTTAAAATATATATATATATATATATATATATATATATATATATATATATATATATATATTAAAAGAGGTAATCATACAAAGAATCAATTGGCAATATTAATGTAATTAATGGTGAATTCTCTTCGCTAACAGACTTAATATAAGCATTAACTTACTAACAATCCACTGAATGACACGATCCTTATGTATAAAATTGTTGTCAGATGGATCTGGTGTATTTTTAGAGCTGCAAGTACTTTTGAAAACTTCATGTTCTCATTGTCAGGCTGTAAATTTTTCATTAGAGATAAAACTCCAAGATGAAATAGATGTATAGTAGACGGAAAGATATTTTTTAAGAATGTGTTAAATAAATATATAAATACACCATACTTTGTAGGAGAAACCACTATTTGATCCAGCATGTTTTCCAACTCGGCTATGAAACGAAGCAGATATGGGCTTTTGAGAAAATAATCCAAGTGGAATTAATGTGAAGAAACTAATCACTTCACTGTTCAGGGCTGTTGGCGGCTTCTGTAAAAAGCCAAAAACAGCCCTGAAGAATGAAAGCATTACTACAATGTGCTCACAAAACTCCAAAGTTGGCATGACAACAATGAAACAACACCACTCAGTTAAGGGAAAAAGCTTCTTCACATTAATTCTAATAATGCTATATCCTTAGCTTTTGATATTGAGCACTTTATGACAAAAAGCCTACAACACATTTCCACTAATAAACTATGGAAAATAAACCACCAATTTTGACCCCTAAAAACTTTTACAATTTGATACTATTATATATAAAGAAAGAGATAAGTTTAGTATTATCCATGATTTCAGACATCCACTTGTAGTTTTGGAATGTATTCCCCTCAAATAAGTGAACTGAAGTCTTGGTAGCTTTGATTAGTGTGAGTTAAAGTCAAATGGATATTTGGT
This sequence comes from Acanthosepion pharaonis, assembly GCA_903632075.3. Lineage (NCBI taxonomy): Eukaryota > Metazoa > Mollusca > Cephalopoda > Sepiida > Sepiidae > Acanthosepion > Acanthosepion pharaonis. Next base: position 186,274 of record CAHIKZ030001537.1, on the reverse strand, counting down.
GGTTATATTACAAACATCAGTTTTCCAAGTAGAGAAGAAGAGCAGCCAGTTTACTTGCCTTGAAAATCAACATTTGAAATCCTGACTGATGTAGACTCAAAAGAATAAAAAAAAAAAAACTGGTGCCAGTGTGAATTAGCAGAAAGCAAGCTTCCAAGGATCTAAGAGATCTTTAACAGTTTGTACTACATAATAGATATTTAGAGGAAAATAACCTTCAGATATATAAATACCTGCAGGAGTTACATGTTCATCAGGGAAGAGAGGTGGAGGGGAGAGAGAAAGAAAGGAAGGAGAAAAGGAAGGAAGGAGAAAAGAAGAAGGAAAAAGGAAGGAAGAGAAAGAGAGAGGAAGAGGTAGATAGAAGGGGAAATGAAGAGGGAAAGAGGGGGACATAGGCAAAAGGAGGGGGAGAGGCAAAGAGTGGGGAGGAGAGAGAGAGAGAAAAACTTCCTTTACTCCCAACGGATATATTGAATATATTTTCTTGAACTGAGAAAATCTTACAGCGAAGAAATGGAACTGTGCCATTGTCAATTCTTACCAAGCTATGATCAGATGTTTAGATATATTCTTGTCAGCATCCCCGAAAGCAAGCGTTATTTAAAACACATTATCTGTAGAATCTTGTTTTTGCCTTCATTTCATGTATCTGCATTAAAAGACATGGCATACTAGTTTATTCTTTGTAAAAATTTTGACTCTATACTAACAGGAATGCTACCACTCAGGAAGTTAGTCACAGACCATTATTATATAAAGAATTTAGTTAGAATTTAGGTTAAAAATTACTCCTTGCATTCTGTTCTTTATAATACTGATGAAAGTCAAAAGACTTCAAGATGTCTGATACTTGGAAGTGAAGCAGATCAAATTTACTGGAGCTAAATTTGGCAAAGAGGAATAATCAATTGAACTTTAAATAAGTTTCAGAGTTATTTAATTTATTTAGAGATTTTGTAGAGTTGTCTTTTCTTTAAATAAATCTAAGATTTCATCAGTTTTGTTTTACTCATTGATGTAAGTATATGCTAAGCTTAGCTTATGACTGAGTAGTGAGTTCGATCCTCATTGGGTGCCCAATATTTTCACCCTTGTGCCACATCTGAGCTACACTTGGAAAATCACTATGCTAAGCTTAGCTTATGAGACAAGACTAGACAAGACTACAAAGCAGAATGCAGAGCAAAAAAAAAAAAGAACAAAAGAAAATAAGATACATTACAAAAAAAAAAAAAGAAAAAAAAAGAAGAAGAAAAAAGAAGAAAAGAAGAAAAGAAAAGAAGAAAGAAGAAGAAGAAGAAGAAGAAGAAGAAGAAAAGAAGAAGAAAAGAAAAAAGAAGAAGAAAAGAAAAGAAAAGAAGAAGAAGAAGAAAGAAAAAAGAAGAAGAAGAAAAGAAGAAGAAGAAGAAGAAGAAAAAAGAAGAAAAAAGAAAAGAAGAAGAAGAAGAAGAAGAAGAAAAGAAGAAGAAAGAAGAAAAGAAGAAAAGAAGAAAAGAAAAGAAGAAGAAGAAAAGAGAAGAAGAAAAAAGAAGAAGAAAAAAAAAAAAAAAAGAAAGAAAAAAAAAAGAAAAAAAAAGAAAAAAAGAAAAAAAAGAAAAAAAAAAAAAAAAAAAGAAAAAAAAAGAAGAAGAAAAGAAAAAAAAGAAAAAAAAAAAAGAAGAAAAAAGAAAAAAAAAGAAAAAAAAGAAGAAAAAAGAAGAAGAAAAAAAGGAAGAAAAAAAAGAAGAAAAAAAAGAAGAAAAAAAAAAGAAGAAATAAGAAGAAAAAAAGATGATCATTAATTAAGCCTTCCTTTACCCACAACACTTTTACCACCAGTCAGGATAAAGAGATGTCCCATCAGAGAGGGGCACTGTGCCTTGAAAGACAATTGGGCCTCAAACTCACACCTGACCTCAAGTGGAACAGGTACATACGATCCATTGTTAAGGATGCAGGTGAAATAGTTGATTTCCTGTACTGCTCTAGTAATTCCCTGATGCCTCCTGCTATCCTTTAACTTTACAAGAGCCTGATTAGTCCAAAAATGGAGTACTGTTGTCATATTTAGGTAGAAGCTGTCTAAACCTCACTCTCCAGCCTTGATAGAGTCCAAAAGTGTCTCAGTCCTTGTGAGTAACAAATTATTCTCTGCCCTCCAACCTCTCTCCCACAGGCAGGATGTGGCAAGCCTCTTAACCAATTCAAACAAATACAAACCATGCCACTTATATAGCAGTAAATTACCTACATTCCATCAGTATTCCATTGGTGAGATGTAAGTCCTACTATAACAGCTTCTTTCTGCAAACCACTGCTTTGTGAAACTGACTTCCAAGAAGATGCTTTCTCCAAACACTACAATCTTAATCTGTTCAAGTCTAGAGTTAACTGTTATCTTCCCCTCCTATCTGTATAAATTGACCCTTAATGTAATCCTCTACCTCAAGTGGCCCCTGAGCCTTATAAAGGGAAAATCTTACTGTTTTTAAAAAAAAAAAAAAAAAAAAAAAAAAAAAGGCAAAATCAAGAAATTGATTTTTTTTTTTTAAGTAATCATTTTAGAAGAGCAGTTCTGTTCATAATATAAATACAGTGTCAAATCGATCCCTGAATTAAAAACAAAGTATAGATAACTCTGTAAATGTCAAGTTTGAAACTGTGTTTACATCATTGATTATTGTGTACTGAAATGGGGAGGACATCAGTACTATGCAGTTATCAGTGATGTAAGCACAGTTTCAAAATTGACATTTGTAAATAAAAAAGTAAAGATAACTCTATAAGGAGTCACAGATTTGACACTGTAGTTATATTATGAACAGGACCCCCCACCACCATCTTTTAACATGATAAAAAAAAAAATATCAATATTTTTTGATGGTTTGTTTTGGTTTTGTTTTGTGGCATATCATCCTCAATGGGTTATTTAATGCCAACAAGATTTTTATTGTTTTGACCCCAGTTTGTGGTGTGGGTTAACTATTTGCCTATAGCTGGGACCCTGACAGGTGCTAACACCCTGGGAATACCAGCAATTAATAGGTGGTTCCATGTTCCTCAAAGCCTCCTGATCAGAGGCCTTGCTGTCAGATGTAGTTTATCGTCTTACCCAGGACATGGATGTAGTTTATCATCATGCGCAGGACATTTTTTTTTTTGATTCTGATGAATGTTGTGAGTAGAAGGTGAAAGGTATGCCGATCTATAAAAGTCATACCCCCACCCCAAAGTTTCACACCTTTTTACTATTATTATCATCAGCAGACCAGTTAAGTTGTACCCACCATACAACTAATTTTTTTTTTTTTTTTTTAATGAAAAGCTATTCAAGCATACAAAATGGATTCATAACAAAATTATATAAAATGGAGAAAATTAAAATAAATTGAATTAAAAATAATAACATGTATATTTTTTCTACTTGGAAATGTGAATGGCCTAACAGTTTGAAAAATTGAATTAGCAAGCAGGGTTCAAATTCTAGAGTAGACAATGCATTCACTTTACAGTTGCATCTACATGCTATAAATGCATGAATATATATCTTTTCTCCTCCTTGCTATTGATTAAATAGTAAGATAAGTATATAAGGTGTATAGGGCTACATTTTTTAACATACTATGAAAGTTGGTTCAGTGTATCATGCTAGACAATTTTTCTGGCCAAAAGCTATTTTACATATTTATAAGTCTACACAATTTACCCATGCATTGAATATTGCTACCATATCTGTCTTGGTGCTTTTACTATGTATTTAAAGATCCTTGTTAAAATACAAAGAGTCTGCAATATTATAGGTCCTGATCTAGCATCTTGGCTTTAATCACTTTCCCACCACCATAATGTAGCTTCCCTGTGCCTTTTCTATAAATATTTTCATGGCAATTGTTCTGATTAGCTTTCCTCTTTGGCACCTAGACTTTATGAATTTAAGCACAGTACTAGATTGGCAGCTAGGTCTCATCATTTTACAGTTGAAATAGCTAGATGCAACTGTAAGTTCTATACTAACATTTTCTTTTCTCACACTTCTTGTGTCTGTAAATCTCTTCTGGCTTCTTGCTTTTTAGTCAACTTTGATCTTCAAAAATTTAAATGCAATGTCAATCATTATCGTGTTTTAATTCCAGTTTTTTTATTGGTCTATCTCCTTAATAATGTTTTTATTTTTCTCACATTCTTTCAAACTCAGTAACCCCCTGCACTTTAGTGACTTTATTGGTTTGCTTGGGGTGAAATGATGAGAAAAAAAAAAAGACAGTTAATCATTGTTACTATCATTTTCATAGCAAGTAGATTTTTGTGTGATAGAGTTTCAAGCCCCATGTTTTGTGTTCAGAGTTGTCCATCTCCAAGATTAGTTGGCAACCAATGTTGAATAGCCCAGTCTATATAACCCATTGCTGAGGGAAGAAGGGATGGATTACACTTTTCTCCAAAGGTATTTGCACAAATATATCACACACATAAAAAAAAAACAAAAAAAAAAACATATGTATACATGCATCTTAGGTTTTTATATATCTTAATATTGACTGTGTCTCTTCATATATTAAATGTATAGTGAAAGTTTTGCCATCTACTTACTTGCTATTTATGCTTTTAGTATTTGGTCTTTCACTAGTCAAATCAGGCTGAACACCTTGGTTCTCAGTTGATCAACAAGGTTAAGCAGCATCAAGATTATTTAAGAACACTGGGTACTACAAGCAATCCGAGATAAGTTGGATCAGTTTGATAAGGTCAAAATGGCAGATGATATCCAAAACAACCTTCAGTTAACTAGGCCAAAAAATGGCTTGTTAATTTTAATGCTTCCAAACCTAAACTGCCCTCTATTAATCATCTAAGAGAACCCTCTCTGACCACCAGGAGAGTGACTCACTGCACCTTCTTGAGCTAACGTTCTCAGATGACATGAACAAAAGAGATTATATTGAATCAATTGCTAGGTCACTTGCCAGCAAAGTTGGTTTACTGTATTGTGCTAGACTATTTTTCTCTCCATAATCTATCTTACATATCTATAAGCCTACCATTCACCAATGCTTAGAATATTGCTGCCACATATGGTCCAGTGCTCCTGCTATCTATCTAGAGATCCTTGATAAAATCCAAAGAAGAATCAGCAATATTATTGGTCCTGATCTGGTGTCTCAGCTTCAGACACTCTCCCACCGCTGTAAGGTTACGTTCCTTTACCTTTTCTATAAACTTTCATAGTAATTGTTTAGATGAGCTCTTCACTATGGTGCCTAGACTCTTTGAATTTATGCATAGTATTAGACTGGCAATGAGGTCTCGCCAATTTATAGTTGAGTTGGCTAGATGTAAATGTAAATTCTATTCTAACAGTTTCTTTTCTTGCACTTTCATTTTGTAGAACTCTTCCAGCTTATGACATTCCAGTAAAGTTTGATCTTCAAAAATTTAAATGCAATGTCAATCTTTATCCACTGTCCTCCTGATTACTCTTTCTGGTCTCACTCCTTAGTAATGTTCCTGTTTCTAAATCTTCCACACCCAGTAACCCCTTGTGTCTCACTGGCTTTACTGCTTTGCTTTTGGAGGGGGTGAACTAAAAAAAAAGTTTCAGCTTGAAATAACCCTCAAAGGGTTGATAAGCTGTAAAAATCAAATCAATCAATTTTCGCTATAGTAATGGGCCTAAAGGCACAGGATAGGTGCCTAATTCCACAATTGGATCATCTCTGGAGAGATGCCAAGTTTTGCTGTCTCAATAGCTTAACTATAGAATCCAGATATCTGTAGGTGCAGAATCCTGTGTGCAAATAAGCCTGTTTACAATGCCCCATAATTGCCAGACTGAGTTCATGTCAAGTATATAAGGTCACCACACAATTTGTTGGATCTCCAGAATGCTCTTGAAATCAATTCTCACCAACTTGAACACAATGACTGGATTTTCCTGCATGGTATAACTCATCATTGTTGGATTATACGAGTCCATGAATTGGTGCAAATGGTCATTAAGCAGTGCAGTGTTCACCAGTCAATGACATGTTTTAGGTGTACCAGCAGACCAAACCCATGCCACACCTTTATGGAACCACCACCAGTGACTTGGCAACTGAGGATCCATGGCCTCATGGAGCAAGTGCCATGCCCAAACTGTACCATCAACCTGGAATAACTAAAATCATGACTCATATCTACACCATACATTGCTAATTGGGCTCTGGAGGACCAGCAATGTGTCAAGCCAAGATGAGTTTATGTGTTGGATATCAACTTGGAGGGGTTTTTGCTCTTATACCTATTGGATTGGTTAATTCATAGACCATAAAAACAATTCAATCAACCTTTTATAGGTTTTTAAAGCCAGAAAATATATATTGGGTGGGGTAATAATGATTAATTGGTTTTTTAAGCCCTACTAATTAACCCATAGATGTGGGGAAAAGCAGTGGCTTCATACCTTTCCCAATGGCATTTGCACGTAAGTGAATATAATGAACCTAAATGGAATTAAAACACTGCTCTCTGATTTCAAGTTGTTATACATTAAACCATTCACACACCCAAGCTTACAGCACTTGGTATTCCCAAGCAGTCACCCATCTAGGTACTGACTAGACACAACATTGCTTAACTTTGGTGATCTTCCCATAGAAACTAATCATCACTGAAACAATCTAATGGACACACATCTGGTACTTAAATGTGGAAGTCATTTGAGCCAATGTTGCTTATTTGTTAGCACAGACAATTCTAGCAAGATGTCTCTTATGATCATTAAGGACCTGTGATCAGTCACCACATTGGGTAGTAATATCCTCAGAATTTAATTCACATCACCTTGACATGAACAACCAAGCTAGTATTCACACTAAAAGCTACCAAGTATAACAGATATATATAGTTCTGGGTATTTCAAATATGTCAGATTATAGCGACATCACCTACCATTACATTTACAAACTGCCATCTGATGACTTGGCATGTTAATGTGCATATTAAAAATAGAGTGAATTTTGATAGATTTCTTTATTAAATTCTTATCATATATTAATATTAGATCATTGCAAAGGTCTTTTTCCATAAAAAACACAAACATTTATTATTCAATCACATGGTCTACATTGTTTTTGACAACTGTCACTCATCATTCTACAAGTTTCAAAGAAACTTCATGTTTTTTGTTGGATTTTATTTGTTCTGTAGTGATGAAAAACCAAGTCAGGAGAATATGCTAGGTGAATGCAAAGGTCTGTTTTGCAACATGCGGTCTTGCATTGTCTCGGTGGAAAATGATGCCTTTTCAATTTGTTAAAAATCAGACGTTTTTCTTGAACCAAAGTCTCTTCAAATGGCAAAAGGTAGTTGACATGCTAATTTTCATACCCTCAGCAATCTCTTCCTTCAAAATATTCAATTTATTCTCCATGATGGCATTGTCAGAAAGTCACCCGGAAGGCAATTGATCATTTAGGTTAAAAAAAAAAATTAACACCGATGAAATCTGCCAAACCACTTTTCGACTATCCAAAGAACCTTCTGAATGTTTTTTGTCAGTTCCAAGGCTTCCTCCATTCCAAAGTTCATAGAGCATAATATGGTGAAAGTGAAAACATGTCAATATTCAAAAAAGCTCAACTCACAACTGAACACTATAACGTTTCAATCTCAAACACCAGAAATTGATATCAAAAACACCAGTGTCAAATTGCAATCATTTTATATTAACAATGAAAATTGTACAAAAATTTTTGCAATGATCTGATATTAAAGAAAAAAAGTTATATACTTATTTCTTTTAATTTTAGTATTTCAAATCTTGGTTTTGTAGTACTTAAATATTACAAATACAAACATTTTTTAAGTAATTACACAAACAGCTTATCAATATTAAGTTTACATGAAATTTGTTTTAATACAGAAGTCATGTCTCATTCCCCACCACTAACCCTAAACCAGAAAAACATGACCCAAATCAGCCTGAAGATTACTACTTTAATGACCCTTCTCACTTCGAAGGGGAAGGCACCTGACCTGTAACAACATTTGATCTCATTTCGAAGCTAATTCAGATTTTAAATGGAACAAAATTATTCTAGTGAGCAAGCCCTAAAACTCGGCCTTTCTTTAAAATGAAATGAAATAAAAATAAAAAAGCAAGCCAATTATTTAATTAATAATAAAATTACTCTGCAATTGTATTTGCAAAAGGTAGCATTAAAGAAAGATTACTGCCGTCCTAAAGTTAATGACATCCTCATGATGAAAAAGAGAAACTTCTCTTCTTTCCCTCCAATTTTCTCTCTAACTTCATCTTGCTTTTCTTCTTTGCTGATCAAGAAAAGTGTTTACAATTTGCATAGGGAGGGGGATGAGAGAGAAAGAGAAAACTAAAAGACAAGAGACATCCTTTCTGGTTTACAACTCTTAGAAAAAAAAAAAATAATAATAATAATCTTGCTTGTCTGTACTTTACTCATCCATTTTTCTCCTTACTCTCCCAATATTTCCAACTTCTTTCAAACTTGTACCATTATCGCTTCATCTTTGGTGAATTAACATCACTTTCCGTTCCTCTACCTCATACTTCAATTTCATTTTTTTTTTCTTTTTTACTCTTCTGAACCCTTTGATTAAGAAACCTGACAAAGCAAAAAAAAACGATGGATTGGTGTGGGGTGGGTCAATTCCATCACCTTTCATTCTTCAGTCTTTAATTATGAAAAAAGTTTTCTTAAAACCGATACCAGGTTTAACTGATTTGTTGTTGCAATTATAAAGAAACTTCCTTTTCACTTTATATTAGCCATGTTCCTCTTTTGACAATTGATCACAATAAATGTTCTTATTCTTGTGGTTTCCTTGTATCCACAGACTCTCAAAAAACTTCTTTTTTGAGCATCTATTACAGAATGAAAGTTGCAGAGCAAAGATCATGTTTCTGAAAACCAAGGCATAGCCTCAAATGCATTACATAAAAATCAGCCAATGCTACGTACAGAACACAGAATAGTTGAATAAGCAGTTAAACATGATTTTTATTAAGGAAAAGATGAGATTTTATATATATATATATATATATATATATATATATATATATATATATATATACACACGACAAAAAAAAAAGAGACAAGAAAAACAAGACTGTGACAAAGAAAGGAAAGAACAATATATGACAAAAAAAAGAACAGAAAAAATTGCATACTGAAATTAACATAAATTTAGATATAATGCAATGGGTTAATTAAATTAAAAAATTCTATGACTTTTCATCTTATGTGAATTTTAATTCTAACATTTGATGGCAACCAGTCTAAGAAAAGAAAAACTGAATTACGAGCTGTGGAAAAGGTAATGAGAAATCACATCATTATCTTTTCTAAGAATGCAAACCAATTCACAGATAGATCACTAATCTTACTCATTACTTCATAATTTTGTTTTTTTTTTTGTTTTTTTTTTTTACTGTGGTAAATTTCTTTAAATTTTATTACTTAAAAAAAAAAAAAAAAAAAAAAAAGATGAGAGATAGAAAGAGAGAGACATAATTCCATTTTGCCCAGGCATGATAGGGAGTTCCAGTTTAAACGGGGAAAACAAACTAATAATTTTCACTTGAAACATTTTTCGAAATTGTTAGCATTATCTGATCAGGATAAATAATCTGACATTTGCCTAAATCATTTTATAAAGAGATACATTTTTAGTACTAGTAAACTGAAAAAAAAAGTGTATTATTTATTAGTGTTTCCTGTATTTCACTGTCTTTGCTCCTGTTAAAGAGAAATTTTGCCAAAATTGGCTCAAGTCAGTTTGTTTGTTTTCACTATTTATATTCAGACTATTGTCCTCATCTTTGTTGCTGTTATCCCAACATTTCAGCTGTTATGTCCTCAATAACAAAAATGAACACAATGGTCTGAATATAAATAGTGTAAATAATGATAACTAATCATAGAAATTCAGACGAAAATCAGCTTACTTGACATTAAATTTCATAGTGACAGATTCATAAAAGACTTACCCTACTTGGTACTGGTTGTTCAGTAGTTAAGCATTGCACCAGTTAGACAGTCAAGACATACAGGATGAAAATACACTGGAGGGAGTCTATAAAAGGAAAAAAAAAAAACTGTACATTAGTATGTTTATCTGAATATACATGGGATTTTACAAGCAATTAAGATAAAAACTGGATACATATCACATTTAAAATTTAGTTAAAATTTGACACAAAAAAAATATCAAAAAATGTTGGTCCAAAAGAAAAAGAAATAGGCGTCTAGACATTCTGAATATCACAAAAATCAGTCATATAGCCTTAATCTTACTTGGTAACCAGCCAGAAGGGACCTTAATGTACATGTATAAATAGATACTGCCCTGTGAATTGTCAGCACTGACATGCCAACTCGGGGATAAATGACCTGTGCTTACTGACAGTCTCTGGTAAATATTGGTTATTTATATATTTGCATACTAAAATATAAATATAAGAAAAAAAAAAAAAAAAAAAAAAAAAGAAAGAAAGAAAATTTCAAACAGACTTTCTCATTGATTGATTTTGTTTAGTGACATATGGTTACCTCATGCTGAAATCTATATATTTTGAACACGATTTTATGACTTCAACTAAATATATTTTGAATGCAATTGTATGTCTTCAACTACCAATAAAATGTATTGTTGGTCATTTTACTATAAATAGCTGGTAATTTTATATATATATATATATATATATATATATATATATATATATATATATATATTATATATATATATATATATATATATATGATATTTTTAATATATATAAAATGTATTTTTTTTTTTATACTTTCACAGTGTTTTTTTTGGTTTGGGGGGTTCACTATTTGCCCATAGCTGAGACCCTAACAGGTGCTACCACCCCAGGTTACAGTGGACCTTGTAAGTGTAGTTTATCATCATACCCGGGACAACTTTATGTTTGTAGACTAACGTATAAATGCAGAAAGAAAAAAAATTCCTTATTGGGCAAATTTCAAACACATACACTTTCGCATTGTGATATTTTCAGCTCACATTATATTAAAATAGGGAACAAACTGCCCATTGATTCTTAAAGGTTTTACTTTTGAGTTTTCAGAGTAAAATCAAGTGGAAATTTGGAGGCTAGCTCTGATAATTTGAACAAATTAATAAGCGAGCTTTAAAGCCGTTGGAAGATGGAACGATTTTTATGAAAGTCCAACTTCAAAAAGCCAAACTATTGAAGTTGATTTGTAAAGTGTTCTATCATTTAGCCAAAGATTGTTTAAAAAGAAGGGGACCTTGATTGAAACCACAAAACACAAATCAGCCATTTAGATCGAGGAGAGGGTTGGTGAACAGTGAGGTGGAGAGGGGGGGGAACTGAGTCAGATCTTTGCTGTCTCCCTTGCGTTTTTAATGAAATCGTACTATTCTTTTAAAGAGAGGAATGAAGAATGAAGGGGGGAGGGATATTAAATCCTACCTTAAAATAGTTAAAGCTAGGCAAAAATGAAGTTTCCGACTATTCACTCCATCATCAGGCCAAGGTCCTGTTTTATTTTCCAATACAGCCTACTTCCTTACTCCCTTTGCCTTTAACAGGTCCCATCCTTCCTTATTTCTTGGGGGGAGAGGAAGGAAAAAAATTCAAATCACTAAGTAAAGCTTCTCAATTGCCATGTGTTTTGATCTTTTTGTAGATTATCTCTGATAATTTCAATAAGGAACTGCCTGCAGATAGAGCACTGTCGGGGAGGGGGGGGAGAGCAGGGCAGGGGGAAGCTTGACCTCCTGTCCAAACTCTAGCATGCTCCTTGACTGGGCCACCTAAACAAAACAGAAGTGAACAGCTTATTTTCCAAAAATCTAGCGAGTATGAATATAACTGCCCCCACCTCCAAAGTTCGGAGCACTTAAGTTAATCGTACAACACATGCTCTTTGTATTTTAAGCATTAGCTAAGGAGCCTCATTTTGATTGAGAATTCAAAGACATTATTACTCATGATCAAGGACTCCAACCTATTTTCTTAGCCACATTGATGATTTTTGTATTAAAGTAGCTCATTAACATACACTGACTTGACTATCATGAAGAATGGGGGGGGGCAACTCATTCATATATATATATATATATTTTTTTTTTTCAGTAGACACAGAGGTCAATACCGAGTGGTGACAGTCTGTTTTATGCTTGAACACAATCTTCTGGCTATGCATGTTGTGTTTGTAATGTAATGGTACATTATGGGTAGTAAGGTCTATTGCATTATTGTAATAGTTGTTTTAAATTGTTCTAGAGGCTATTGAGTAGAAATGATTACAGATCCGAATGTGGTTATTTGTAGCTATTTTATTGTGTGTTAACCTTTTTGTTTTACTCATTATTATTGATCACTTAATTATTTGTTGGTTTTTATTACATTTACTTGTGTTTAGTTTGTTAATTTGTTCATTATTTACCTAATTTGTTTATTTAAATTTTTTGTTTATTTATTTTTTTCACAGGGTGGTTATCTTACTTGTTTTGTTTAAAAGGATACATTCTCTGTATTGTATATAATGCAAGTATATGCACTTTATATGCACTATATATTTTACAAGGCGTTTGTTTTTACTTTTCAAAATTTGTTTTCATGTCTGCATCCTAAGAGAAGTTCTTATCCTTTATCTAGTAATTTGTGTTGATCTGGGGCGGTGATTATAGCTATGTTCTTCTTTTTCCATATCTGGTTTTGTTTTGAATTTTTCATACATGTTTAGATATAATAATTTTAATAATTATAATAATATATATTATAAATCAACTATGAAATGAAGGCAAAGTAGAAAAACCAAAAAAAAATCTTACCTATACAAAATCGGCAATAAAGAAATAGGCATGTACACAAACAAAAACCTACAGTGTTCGATGCAGGAATTAACCCAAAATGGTAAACCAAAACCAAAAGTTGTAATAATAACAAAAACCAGGAATCCATCTAGAGACAATGACATATAATCAATTTTGTGTTTCATACCAACCCATGATCATCTGACAATTATGCTCCTCTCTCTCTCATATATATACCTACATATGTAGGTACATGTATATTTATTAATATATACTTCTTAGCTCTGTCTAACCACATGGAGCACTGTTTTGTTTACACCTTATATGAAATTGAGTAAATATTTATTTGCTTACCTGTGTATGCACACTAACACACATATATATGCTTGCTAATATATAGTTATTTGATTTATCCACATTTGCACACACAGGCAAGCAGTACCTAAAGTTTAAAATGAATTTAAAAAAAAAAAAAAAAAAAAAAAATGAAAAATCTTTCTTGAAGCTTTTATTTTAGTTTTAAATCCAAGCTAATAGATTAAATTTCACATTTGGAATAAGTAAAATACATTGCTGTATTTCAAACTGAATTTAAATTAATTAGAATCATTTTTTGCTGATTATCAAATAAGATCAGCCATATTGACAAATGTTTCAAAATAATTTTTTATCAAAAAATTTTTCAAAATAAAAATATACTTTTCTGAAATGTTATTTCAGAAAAATTAGCCAATTTAAAGTTTAATTGATCTGAATTGAAACAAATCTTACTTTTAGCTTAAAATATCGCAGAAAAGCATTTTTAACACAGATGTATGTGTTTTCATAAGGTATTGACAAATTTATCGGCAAACTGATGTTTGATAAATCAGGAGCAAATAACTATAAAAATTACTTGCCCAATATAAAGTGAAAACCTTTTTTCTATAATTTTTTTTTTTTTTTTTACATCACATATTAT
>CAHIKZ030001537.1:0-170000 GCA_903632075.3 Acanthosepion pharaonis | reverse complement strand
TGATGAGGCAGGTATTAAAAACTTACCTGTTGAAATAAATTATTGGATCTTTCAAGATGTGTTAAGTTTTTCCCTGAGATTATAGGCAGCAATTTTTCATTAAACACAAATTTCCTTGACCTTGATCAGTGATATTAATTTCCCTATTTAGGGAAAAAAAAACAAAACAGGGATGTCAATTCAAATATGTATACCCAATAAAAATGTTTTTTTTCATGTGCTCAGAAAACAGATGTGTCTTTATAACCATCCTTGTCTTATGTCTCCAATTTATATAGGCTTAAGGTCATATACAAGTGGGTCAAAAATTATGTTGCTTCAAATACAAATATTCTACGAAGCAATATAATACACTTCTATAGTCCCCTCCAAATATATTGGAATGGCAAGGCAAATTTCTTTGTTTTTGTTGTTCAGTGAAGACGATTGGGTTTAAGATCAAAAGATGAATATGAGACTAAAGTTCAGAATTTCAGCTTTTATCTCCTGGTTTTACACTTAGATGTGTTAAACAACTTAAGACATACCACCTTTTGTTTGAACCCATCTATTTTTCAAGTGAGTAAAACTATTGGAACACGTGACTGACAGGTGTTTCTTGTTGCCCAGGTGTTGCATTTTAGATTGATTATTTAAGCATTAAATAGCTGTAAAGACCATATTTCTTGTTAAAAATGATAAGCCAATATGAAGACAAGAGAGTTATCTATAGGAGAAAAGCAAGCCATTTTGAGAAAAAAAAATGAGAATCGATCAGAGCCATTGGACAAACATGGGGCATAGCCAACACAATTTGTAATGTCCTGAAAAGGAAAGAAAGTACTGAGCAACAGATTTTGAACAGGCCGGCCAAGGAAAACAACAGCAGTTGATAGAAACATTGAGAGCTGTGAGAAAAAAAACCCACAAAGCAACAATCAATGACATCAACAACAACCTCCACAGTGCAAGGGTGAAGGTTTCACAAACCACCATTCAAAGAAGCCTTTCAGTGCAGAAATATAGAGGTCATACCAGAAGATGCAAACCACTCATCAGCAGTAAGAATCGAAAAGCCAGATTGGAATTTGCAAGGAAGTACAGAGATGAGCGATAAAAGCTCTGTAAGAAAATTTTATGGACTGATGAGACCAAAATTAATCTCTACCAAAGTGATGGAAATGCCAAAATGTAGAGAAAGAAAAGATCTGCTTATGATCCAAGGTATACAAACTTATCTGTGAGTCATGGTAGAGGCAGTCTCTTGGCTTGGGCTTGCATGGCTGCTTCTGAAACAGGTTCGTTTATATTTATTGATGATGGCTGCAGTAGAATAAATTCAGAAATCTACAGAAACATTTTTTCTGCTAATTCACAGAGAAATACATCCAAACTAATTGGGAGGAAGTTTATCGTGCAGCAGGACAATGATGTAAAACATACTGCCAAGCCAACAAAGGATTTCATCAGGAGAAAAAAAACGAGGTCAGTTTTAAAATGGTCAAGTCAATCACTGAACCATAACCAAACAGAGCATGCATTTCATCCCCTAAAGAGGACACTGAAGGAAGAAACCCCCAAAACAAACAAGAACAGAAAGAGGCTGCATTAAAAGTCTGGAAAAGCATTACAAATGAAGAATGCAACAGTTTGATGATGTCATTCGGTCACAGGGTTGATGCATTTATTACAAGCAAGGGTTATCCAACCAAATATTTAATATTTTAAATACTTTAAGACCATCTGTTCCTTTACTTTTGCTCATCTAAAAATGGGGTGATCCGATAAAAATGGTGGTATGTCCTAAGATGTTTAACACATCTCAATGTGAATAACTGAAATTCTGAACTCATGTCTCATATTCATCCATCTTTTGATCTTAAACCTGAATGTCTTCAGTGAGCAACAAAAACAAAGGAATTGGTCTTGCTATTCCAATACCTTTGGAGGGTACTATATATAATGTATTAAATCATTTTTAATTCACTTATTTAAACATTATTTTTAATTCTTAATTTTTATACACACACACACTTTCCAAGTATGTAAAAACCCACACACATGGGTTGACCCAAGTCTTGTGAGTTAAATTGTTTAGACACTACTATTTGGGACCTGTCAATGATTGTGTTAGCACAAAGTCAGAAATTATGACCAAGGGTCTGAATGTATACTGGCCTTGTTCAGACTGTTGATCACACCAGATAATATACACTCTCTCCTATAAACTGTAACTAAGGTCCACTCAGTATAGTTGCAGTATAAACCATAGGTGGGCTCTGTGAATGTTGAACTAATACAAATCTTCCTGAGCAGGTGTCTGCAACAGGGATTGGCTAGCTGCCATAGTAGACAGGCATACATTGATACAAATGGCCATTATTATTATTATACTATTTTTTATTACTTCAAATATTATTTTTACTGGATACCCACATTTGAGTAGACACCCCTAAAAAAAAAAAAAAAAAAAAAAAAAAAAAAAAAGAGAGCATGGAGAAAACCACTGTCTGATCTGGCATGCTTTCGACTACTCAGCCATGGAGAGTATCACAGCCCAGAAAAGGTTACCCTTTTTAAGGTATGGATTTTCTCAAAAACCCATATCTGTTGTTTTGTATCTGAAATGTAAACAAAGCAATTTCTAAATAATTAAGGGACTTATTTTTAATCCAATATTTTTATTGATTTATAAAAGTATTTTTAGTGGACACCAATATTTGAGAAAGACAACTTGTTTCTTAAACAGTGTAAACTATATCTCCCAGCCTGCACACTCAAGGAAAATGTCTCCTTCGGCAAAGTTCAAATTGTATTGTATACTATATTCAAGAATTCTACTAGTTTAGTTAAGCAGAAAACAAAAACTTTTCAATGTATTAGAACAAAGCAAAAAAAGAGAAAAAAAGAAAAAAATGACTTGCATATTAATTCTTGTGCAGAAATTAAGCAAGCATAGTACTAGTTATGAATAAGTATTTGCATTTGACCACACAAAATTAAAAATGACATCCTGATAGCATCAGTACTCAACTTGGTATCTATGCTGATGACAACTATTTACTACTGTCTCAATAGCAACTCTGATCAGTTTGATAAGATCAGATTGGCAGCTGATCTTAAAAATGACTAACAATCTGCCATTAACTGGGGCAAGAAATGGCTTCTTAATTTTAATGCTTCCAGAATGAAACCTCTATCTCTCATCAAATGCTAACCTCCAGGAGAGTGACTTGTGCCTTCTCAGGCTAATATTTTCAGCTAAAATGAAGTGCAAAGATTATATTGAATCAATTGCTAGGTCAGCTGCTAAGAAGGTTGGTTCACTGTATCATGTGAGACAAATTTTCTCTCCATAATCTATCTTACATATTTATAAGTCTATCATTCGTCCATGTTTTAAATATTGCTGTCACAATGGTCCAGTGCTCCTGTTATATATTTAAAGATTCTTGAGAAAGTCCAAAGAATCATTAATATTATTGGCCATGATCTGGCATCTCAGCTTCAGTCATTTTCCCACTGCTGTAATGTAGCTTCCCTCTGCCTTTTCTATAAATACTGTTGTAATTCTTCAAATTAATTTTTTGTTGTTATCTAGACTTTATTAATTTAAGCACACTACTATATTGGCAACAAGATTTCATCAATTTACAGTTGAACTGGTCAGATGCAACCATAAGTTCTATGCTAATAGTTTCTTCTGTCACACTTCTCACTTGTGGAGCTCTCTTCCAGCTCCATGCTTTCCAGCCAATTTTGATCTTCTAAAATTTAAATGCAACGTCAATTGTTATCTACTGCCTTCCTGTTTACTCTTCTTTTATTGTTCTTGCTCCTTAATGTTTCTCTTTTTTCTTTCACACTAAGTAACCTCTTGCGTCTGAGTAAGGCAAAAAATCCACTAAGAGTAAAAACTTGAATGCCAAATGCACCAACTCCTAAAACTTAAAAAAGGTTGCAGTAAAATATATTAGATCTTAGGCCTTAAAACATGCACTCAATGTCAGGTTTTGATGGTCTTGTCATGTAACAAGGAAATAATTCTACATATTAGAAATGGCCAGAAGAGAGAAAGAAACATATGCAATAGACCAGTGTGTAATCAAGTTAGATAATTGATGGAGTCATTTGTCATTGCTTATTTTGATATCCCAGGCAGGCACTAGTTTCACCAGGAAGAGATAAAACCACCACAGGATGGTGAACTTTCTCTAATAATCACAGCTATTATATCATTTGGTTATTTCAGATTTTAAAAATACTAAAATGACTAAGAGCCAACAATGGCTTCAGTTTAGAATTTTTATTTTCTAAAAAATTAATTTAATGGTCTTTTGTGAAACTATCAGAAATCCATTTGAAGACAAAGTTAATTTAACTTTGTATTATGATAAAAAATAATTGTGGTATATTCTATAATCTATTTTCAGTCATATATTTATAGAAACATTTATGCTTGAAAAATTCAATTAAAAAAAAAAAAAAACATTGACGTATAATTTCATCCTTTGCTTCACCTATAATAGAAAATTCTGTAAAATTCAATTAGCAAAATTTAAAGATTTTTTTGTCTTTGTTGCAATGATGACTGAATATTTTGTTAAAAGGTTTCTTTGTATAAAGGGAAAAAAAAATGAAAATATTTTCTTTAATGTAAATAAATCTCTTTTTATAAAATCATAGTGAAATGCTGCTGGATTAGGAATGTTTTACACGTTTTAAAATGTAATTCCCTGAAGTATTAAAATCAATTTAATTTTTTTCTCTATATGGGGTGGGATGAAAATAAATTATATCTTAAATTTTAAATCTAAAGATTTTTTTTAAAAATAGAAAATCAAAGTAAAATATTAAACATTGCTTAATTTGGCAACTTTTTATTTGTATTTATAAAATCATATTGTACACTTATGGCATGTAAGGGGAAAAAAAATAATTTTTAAATAAAAAAAAAAAAAAAAAAAAAAAAAAAAAAACTTCAAAGTATCATTGATCATTTTTTAAATATGCACTGTAATTTTAAACATTTTTGTTCACAAGGAATTTAGTAATTTTTTTTTTTGTGTCTGTTTATTGATTCATTTGCTACAGCTTATCAATCTTTCAAAGGTTATTTAAAGCCAGAAAATACTTTTAGATGGTAAGATATCTTCTGAGATAATGATTTAGTGATACACGTCTTAGTAATTAACCCATAGTTGGAGAAGAAGTGGTGAATTCATACCTTTCCCAAGGGTAATTGCATGTAAGTGAATATAAAACCAACTGGAAATAGGAACTCAGCTCTCCAATTAACAATTTTAAGCCATTATAGCAGAATTTAGTGACTATACACTATGTTACATAATAACCAGATCATTTTCTTTGGATTTTGGCACTTTGACAAGATATCTCTCTTTTTATTAATTCAAACTGTTTGGGACAATTATCAAGCAGTGGCATTTATAATTTCATGTCTGCTTATGAAATCAAGAGGTCTTCAGCTGTCATCTACCATCTATTAAATATCCATGAAAATGTTATTTAGTTAACAAACGTGTGGCTAATTTTGTTAATATTTAAAGTGTTCTGAGGTTGGCAGACACTAAAACAGTCACAAGATTAACCCTACTTTATTAGTCAAATATTGAGTCGCTGAATGTACGGAGTTGATCATTAATTTTAAAATAGTCTGATTATTAAAGATTGCCTCGCCATCAATAATACAGGTTGTGTCACACATACACACGAAAAAAGACAAATCAACCTCAATGCCACTATTGAATCAGATGATCCATATGGTAGGGAGCAAAGTTCTGCTGAAATATGTATACCTGCCCTACCTGCTGATCCCAGGCTTGACCCCAATGTACAAATATGTACAGCTTGATATAGGGAGTGGAATTAATGGTGAAGACCTACTGGTAGAAGTTGGGTGACAAAACAGCCCTTACTGCTCATCAACCCCAAAACATTCATTGACAATTTATGAAATTGGCGTGCATCCTCATGTGTACCGCTATGTAGTCTACAATGACCACCTGTTTTGTGTCCAATGCCAAATGCATGGCATGCCCTTTTATATATATATATATATATATATGAAAAATTTCTCAGAGTTAACCAGTAGAAAAATATGTATAAAGGTAAAAGACAATAGGAAAACTATTATTAGCTGACACGTTTCATCCAATGTGAACTTTTTTAAGGCAAAAACAAAATGAATTTATTGAAAACAAAATAACTATTAACAACAAACAAAATGTCCTTACCCCAGGTTTTATCCCAATATCACCTTTCCTAACAGAATTACTACTCTCCCAAGCCAACATATGCAACAACTATATCAAGAAATCAAAAGAAAATGGTTGAATCTGTCAGCACAAAAAAAAAAAAAAAAAAAAAACAAAAAATTTCTACACATGAAAGTACTTATCATAATTTTCAATTGACAATATGAATACAATAGCATTTTTCTAAATTCTTCTAGTTGCTAAGGACATTGTGTTTGTTGTTAATAGTTACTTTGTTTTTAATAAATTAATTTCGTTTTTGCCTTAAAAAGTCCACATTGGACAAAACATGTTGGCTAATAATACAGTTTTCCTATTGTCTTTTACCTTTACACGCACACACACATACATACATATGGTGGAACAATGGATAACAGTGCAGTTTGAGGAATTGGAGAGTTATATTCACTTGTATGCAAATACCCTTGGGAAAGGGTATAAATCCATCTCTTCTCTCCCTAGCTATGAGTAAATAGCAAGACAGACTGGGTCCTATATCCATGAGTGGCAACTGGTCGAGAAAGACAATTCTGAACTCAAAACTGGAAGGGATTTGTTCGAGGACTTTGTGGCGCACCATGTGCACCAGTTTTCTATATTCGACTCTTCCAAAAATGGTTCCTAGTTCTGCACAAGCCTTTACCACCATAATCAAATCATATGTGTGAGTTGTCTGGGTGTTCAGTTCTAAGTACTCAGTTGCTGTACCCTCAAACATTGAAACCAACAGGAGAGTCATATAATTAATTAATTATGGGTGAAATGATATATAAATTTAGATATACCAGGACAATATTAGGAAAATTAATGACAAAGTGGAAAAAATTTTTCATGTAATGTTTTTTGTCCTTTATGACTTCCTCAAACTATACAAGAGAAAAATGTTATTGTTTTTTTTAAAAATTTATGGTATAGGAGTACTTATGAATATGCAACAGGTTAGCAGAAAAGTCAGGTGAGTTCATGGATATGAGAGGGGTACAATTCAATGCCAAATAAATGAAAGTGAGTAGGAGGTAATTTCATTTATTCAGCACTGAATTGTATCCCCTTTACATCCATGAACTTGCCTGACTTTTCTGCTAACCTGATGCATATTCGTAAGTATCCCTATACCATAAATTTAAAAAAAAACAATAACATTTTTATATAAATACTTTTGACAAAATAAAACCCTTACATTTGCTTTGATAAAGTCTCTCAGACGATGAAACACATCAGCTAAGGTAAGTTTTCCTTTCGTCACTTTTCAGATAGAGCACAGAAATAAATCTGCTTATATAAAGAGAAGTACTGATAATAGACATGCCAATCTTGTCCTGTTTGTTTATCTTCATGATGGCTGCTGGCATCCACCTGGAGTGAAACTAAATCTGCAAAGGTCTTCAATATCTGCTCATTCAACATATGTCGGTGCTTCACCTCTTCAATCATTGCACTAAATAACAATTTGACAACTATCTAACAGTTTCTACCTTATTTCCTTTGTTTGGTGTTTTTATGTTATCCACCCAGATTTATTATTTTATGTTATCCACCCAGATTTATTGTTTTGTGCGGAACGAAGGAGGAGCTGGGGGGGGGATACAATTGCGAAAAGTTACAGCCAAGTGGAGAAGTTCTTTTGTACACTCAATGTGTGGAAGATTAGTTATTTGGCAATGTTTTTAGCTAGAAATTTACACAGCTTGCATGTTGTACAAGTCTTAGACATACTGTGCCTCTTGATGTCAAGTAATGTAAATGTTATGCCCAATGTCAGCTTTTATGCTTTTCATAATAAAATTGGTTTTAATAACCATCCTAATTGGAAATAATTTGTTAGGAACATGTCATGTGTTATTTTGCAAACTACCTGACGAGCTTGTGCACAATGATGGGGGAGACAGTAAAAAGACGAACGTTACCAAGAACTACAAAAGAGGTGGGGTGAGCCATGGCTGCCCACATGCTGAGAGAACATGCCTTATAGAAAAATTTTTTGCATATTGTACCAATTTGTATCATGTTATGTAAATATTACTTTATTGCTGCTTCCATGAAAAGAACTACGCTCCTTAGTTCTACCGGTTCTACCCTCCTTTTCACCTAAGACCTGCCATGCTCCGCACATTGTAGTGAACCACACCCATTTTCTATGTATTCCATTGATGAAAAGTAAGTTCCACTCAATCAGCTTCTTCCCATGAATCACTGCTCCGTGGTACAGACTCCCAAGAGGATGTTTTCTTGATCACTACAATCCTAACCTGTTCAAGTCCAGTGTTAATCTTATCTTCACCACCTATCTACATAAACTGTGTCTCTTACTCTGTAACTCTACCTCAAGTGTCTCCTGGACCTTTTAAAGGGTGAAACTAACTATAAAAAAAAAAAAAAAAAAAAAAAAACCTTATGTACAATGTCAGCTTTTATGTTTTTATAATAAAACTGATATTAACCAATTAGTATAATTAACGAAGTAAAATTGGTATTAATAACCATCTTTATTGGAAATATTGATAATTTGTTTGGAAAGTGTCAGGTTTTATTATGCAAACAAGCCACCTGACAAGCTTGTGCACAATGATGGAGGAGATAGTAAAAAGACAAATGTTACTAAAAACTACAAAAGATGTGTGGGGAGCCATGACAGCCCATCATCCTGAGAGGTCATGGCATATAGAACAATTTCTTGCATGCTGTACAAGTCCCACTCAAACATATTTATTTATATTTGTTATATTAAAAAAAAAAAAAAAAAAAAAAAAGGTTTTATTATCCATTATTTTTTCCAGGATATATCTGTACCACACACACACATTATATATATATATATATATATATATATATATATATATATATATATATATATATATATATATATATATTGTATGGCAGAAATACCTCCCCACAATAAGACATTAGCTTGATAAAGAAACAATTGCCTCTATTTTCTTACCAATATGTTGTAGGTATTTCTACCACACTGTGTATATGTGCGTGTACACTTAATTTAGTGGGTAAACATTTAGCTCATATCTTAATAAAACATTTTAATTTCCTTTAAATAATTCTGGATTTTATTTCTCCAACATCTTGTGTGAAGAAACTTCCATGAACTTTGGACTAATTCCGACCCATAAATTAAAGCCAGACTTGTAAATCAATTATCCACTTCAGATGGAATAATGTGCCACATGATCATAAAGTTCATTTTCATCCAACTTGAATATAGAATCAATTATAGTCAATTTGTTCTCATTGTTTAAATGGTTTTGCTCTTTCCAAATGAAATTACATTCAAATGCACTCATAAAGCACTGTGTTGTTATTTGATTTATCAGTGGATAACTGCAATTTGAAGGCTTATAAACCAAGCCACTAATTTATAAAATTAGTAAGTAAACAAGTTGTGGAAGTCAATTTCCCAAGCAAGTCATGATTTATTTATTTATTTTTGTCTACAACTACCATCAAATATTTTCTGCCAGAATATAAAGGTACTACCTTCCCAAATTCCTTTTGCCTTCACTATGCCCTGTGAGTATCATATTCTCCAAGCCCCCATCTCCACTTTTTTATTTTATTTTATTTTTTTTTAAATCAATTCACCCCAAGCAAGGTGATAATGCCACTAAAATGCAAGGACAGGAAACTAGGGTGCCAAGAAATTTCAGCTCCTCTCTTTCTGATTTTGAATAGAAATGTTTTCTTTTTTTTTTTTTACACTTCTTTGTTAATTATGTGCTCCACCCATGGAATTTTCAGTATACTTCTGGAGAATCATATTTCTGATGCTGCCTCCATTCATTTCTTCAAATGCGATGAGATTGTCCAGCATTCACTGCCATATAAGAGGATTGACATTACACAATAGTTCAACACTCTTTTCTTTGAAATTTTCTTAATACTTTGTTTAGCTTTTAGAAGGCATCTTTTGATATTCCAGTGCACATTCAGATTTTAGTTTGGTTTGTTTTGTTTTATGGCATATCAACCTCAATGAGTTATTTAATGTCGACAATTTTGTTTTTGCTGGTGATATTTTTTCAAAAAATGTATAGCTGGTAATAATTTTTTTACAAAAAAGTATTTCTGGTATTAAAACCTATTTTTACACTTTCATAGTGTTTTTTTTACCCCAGTTTAGGGGTTAACTATTTTCCCATAGCTGGGACTAACAGGTGCTACTACTCTGGGTCAGGGTGGACCTGGGAACAAACCTCCTGATCAGTTATCGTCTTACCCAGGATGTCATTGAGTTTTTAAGTTTCAAATTTTCAATCCGCTGATGTAACACTTCCCCAGATATTTAAACATCTGTAATTGTTTTGCTGACATCTCCAATGTCTCCTCTATCAATATAAAGATCAATATTTAAATTTTACAATGGTCAGTTTTCGATAAACACCTGACAATTGTATCATGCATGAGATGTGCTACCAGTGAAGAGAAAAAAAAATGTATATTTATTATTAGTATAAATTTTAACTCTGTTTTTATACATCAAGGACTGTTTTATTAACACCAGCATTTAATGTGTGAGGTATATACATATATGATCATTTGAAATATAATGAAAAAGTTGCTAAGTATTTTGCAATCTGCAAACAAGGAAAAGAAAATTATACTTTTTATAAATTATATAGGAGTTTAAACATGCATCCACCTCCCACCCAGCGAGATACTCCATGGCTGAGACAGTCTAAAAGGAGATTGGGTTTAACGATGGATACTCCTGCCAAGTGGGATGCAGGCTAATCTTTAATATTCAGGTCAATATATGAAAATAATTATACTGTTTAATAAATAAATAGAGGCATCTACTAAAAATATATATACAAGTAATGGATTTTTAAAAATTTATTTATTATTTATTTATCACTTCAAATATTATTTTTTAGTTGATACTCACATTTGAGCAAACACTCCATTTATTTATTAGACAGCATCTACTCATATATAACTGATCCCTAAAAACATTTAAAGTGATTAGAGGCAGATATGTAATATAATTGGCCCTGATCTGGCATCTTGTCTACAGTTGCTCTCTCACAGACGCACCGTCACCTCTCTCTGTCTTTTTTACAAATACTTTCATGGTAATTGCTCTGATGAGCTGCTTTCACTGGTTCCCAGACTCCATGAATTCAAGCACCCTATGAGGCTGGCATCCTGCTCTCACCCTTTCACTGTAGAAACTTTTAAATGTAGCCGTCTCTTCAACTCCAATAGCTTCATACCTCGCACCACTCGCCTGTGAAACACCCTTCCCTATTACTGCTTCACCGAGAGCTATAATCTCAAACTATTCAAATGTAATGTCAATTGACATCTCCAGTTACCTTGATCTATCCACTATCCTTCTCCTCATCCTTTCTTCTATCACTCCTATCTGCTCTCGCTCCAAATCTTCTGCAACCCCCTGCATCCTAGTGGCTTCACGCCTTGCTCGGGGCATAATGCTTAAAATATATATATATATATATATATATATATATATATATATATATAAATTAACTGATTTAAAATGTGTTTTTTTTTTTCTACACAGTTCTAACCATGTTTCAAAAATGGAAGCTAAAAATTCACTTGCGGATGAAATGGAACTAATGTCTTTAATTTAATTACAAAATTAAATTCGAAGCTTTTAGCTTCCATTTTTGAAACATGGTTAGCACTGTGTAGCGAAAAAAAAAAAAACATTTTAAATCAGTTAATTTATAATATTAATGCTCTGTAAATTTACATTGAGCACTATTTTGTAAAAATAAAAATATCTGTAAGAATACCAGATTATATATCTTACTGTTCTTTATATATATATAAACTAACCATGTACCCCATACTATCTGGGATAAACATGTGTCCTACAAATTAACCAAAAAAAATAAATAAATAAATAAAAAATGAATAAACACAAACACATACCACTGATTTTATATATATATATATATATATATATATATATATATATATATATATATATATATATATATTTATATATATATAAATATATTAATTAATACATTTTAATCATTACTTTAGTTAGATATTTAAAGTGATAAAATATATATATATATATATATTAAAAATATCATTACACACTTTAAAGAAGTAATGAATATTTATATATATATATATATATATATTTTATCACTTTAAATATCCACTAAAATAATGATTAAAGTGTGTGTGTAATTTATATTATATATAACACTTTCTAATTTCTGGTAGTTGAATCTGATAACTAATACAGTAATTTAATTTATTGCTTCTCTTAACCACAAAAATCCCAAATGCATTTTTCTTACATACAGTTTGGTCTTTCATTCTGACTTGAAGAAGCCTAGACCAACAGTGATGTTCAGTGAAACATATCGTTTATAGCTTTGCCACTTTATCTCCCCATTTCCACTTTTGTTTCAGATTACGTCTCCTACAGACCCACATATAAAGAATATATACAAAAATGAAAGAATACATGAAAGAAATTGTTATGGTATTATATCCATTGACACATCCGCCACGTATACCAAAATAAAATCATTCAATGCAATTAATATCACGATCATACTTCTGATGTATTACAAATATGCTATACCCTTACAATCATAAACAGATGTAAGCAGTGCACATTCAAAGCTAAAACATCTTTCAAAAGGTTATCACATTGTAACAAGTGAAGATTACATGAATGACCCCAACCAACAAAAGGTTGTTTTAATGTATCTTAGCCGTAAGTTTACAGAAGTCATCCTGACTCCAGTACAGGAGAGAGTGTCACAAGATTACCCATGAATCTAAAGAGAAAGGAGGGGGAGCTCACACCCAAACCCATCTCCCAATGCTAAAAGCCTACAATTAACCAGATGACCCAGACCAAGTGCTGACACAACACAATCAGAATTTTCTTCATTATGCTCAAGTGTGTTGCCTTCAGCCATCAAATGAGCCCTGCCCTGTCAGCTTGGGTCTAGCCTCACCCCAGCACAGTGTCACACTCCCTGCCATAGGGTCCCTCAGTGACAGCCAATGAGATCTAGGCAAAGGTTAACTTATGTCAAGTAAACACAATAAATACTCACTGCAGCTCTCATCCCAAGCTGATCTTATTAAATCCTGCAGATTAGCCTTGAGACCCCTGTAAAGAGAGGGTAAAGCTTGACAAGATTATCCGCTGACCCCAGGGTCAGATCTTTCTCTTCATCCAATATCTTCTCCTTCCTTACCTCTTTCAGCTTCTTTATATTTTAATTTTTTCCCTGTTTTTTTAAGCCTATCTCCCTATCCTTGCACTCCTAAATGATTGTATTTCCCTCCACTACTACTTTCACTTTCACTATTTCCAGCTTCTCGCTGTGGATAATGAATTACAAGCATTTAGGCTCAGTCAGTTGTGAACAGGCTAAATGCACATATCCATTGGAGCTGGAAATAGGTTTGATCAATGAGGAAAGTAGTAGTAGTAGTAGAGGTGGTTGGATGAAGAGAGAGAGGCAGCTGGATGCAAAGTGGGAAGAGAGAGAGAGGCAGCTGGATGCAAAGTGGGAAGAGAGAGAGGCAGCTGGATGCAAAGTGGGAAGAGAGAGAGGCAGCTGGATGCAAAGTGGGAAGAGAGAGAGAGAGGCAGCTGGATGCAAAGTGGGAAGAGAGAGAGAGAGGCAGCTGGATGCAAAGTGGGAAGAGAGAGAGGCAGCTGGATGCAAAGTGGGAAGAGAGAGAGGCAGCTGGATGCAAAGTGGGAAGAGAGAGAGGCAGCTGGATGCAAAGTGGGAAGAGAGAGAGGCAGCTGGATGCAAATGGGAAGAGAGAGAGGCAGCTGGATGCAAAGTGGGAAGAGAGAGAGAGGCAGCTGGATGCAAAGTGGGAAGAGAGAGAGAGGCAGCTGGATGCAAAGTGGGAAGAGAGAGAGAGGCAGCTGGATGCAAAGTGGGAAGAGAGAGAGGCAGCTGGATGCAAAGTGGGAAGAGAGAGAGAGGCAGCTGGATGAGGCAAGTGGATGCAAAGAGAAGAGAGAGAGGCAGCTGGATGCAAAGTGGGAAAAGAGAGAGGCAGCTGGATGCAAAGTGGGAAGAGAGAGAGACTGGATGCAAAGAGAAAGGAGAGAGAGAGTGGGAGGGGTAAACTACCAGTGAATTGATAGTGTTTTTATGCAGTATTTCTCTAAAATGCTTATATAGAATTTTTTTTAGATTCTCTATGCTTTGTACAATTTATGTTGCATATTCCTACCTTTATTTATAATGTTCAGTCTGTTGTCCTCATCTTTATTGTCATATTGACAAAATTTTGGCTGTTGTACACTCAGGCCTTCTTCAGTTGAAATAGCTGGAATTTCAAATTGACCCCCTTACAACAATCTAACCCTGTGGACTAAATAAAGGGTTTAGTTTGAAAATTCCAGCTAATATCACCTGAAAAAGGTCTGAGTGTACAACAGCCAAATCATAGTGAATATGGCAATAAAGATGACGACAGTCTGAACAATGTAAATAGTTACAATACCTCATCTATTGTTGCTATTTGGGGCTAACTATATCTCATTGTTTTAGAGGCAGTGTTGATGAATTTCACATCAAGGTTACATAAAATATTTTCAGTCGTGACTATTATGCAGTTGGTGGGTAGAATTATGTGCCTAATTCTGTTACAGTTGTTGAGATTATTATTATTATTATTATTATCTGTTGAGTTTTTTGGAGGGAATTTTGTAGGCTTTGCATTTGGCATTATATAAATGATAAAAAGTTATATATATATATATAATAAACAATTAAGGTATTAGGAGTTTAAAAGTGTTTAATATATTTTTCTTCCTAGGGCAGAAATTAGGGGATACAAATTCTAAGAGATTTAAGTAGAAGCCTATTATTACTTTGGGTTTTATTGTTGTGATGGGAATAGAAGTGTATAAGTTTATTCTTATTTGTGAATTTTTGATAAATTTTTAGTTTTATATCATAACATAGATCAATAGATAATGTGTGCATGCAGAGGTATATAGATGTGGCAGATGAGGGGGACTGAAGAGTTTTTGGCTTGACCAAGAAAAGATAAAGAATTTCTGATGTTTGATTAGATTTTGGAAAACAATTTAAGATGTGAATTTTTCAGCACTCATATATTTTGGGCTTTTGTTTATCTTCCAGTAATTAGGTAACCCAGGCAAGCTGTTTTTGTTTTTTAAATAATATCAACTTTTACAATATAAGTGTATTGGTGGTTTTAGTAACATGAAATTAGATTTTTTTTCTGTATTTGAACTATAGCCTGATCAGTACTTAGATGGGGGATCACTGGATAATGTAAGTAACTTCCTACAATACAAAATCGGTTTCAGATATATAATAATCTACAAAGGATTGATAAGCTGTAAAAAAAAAAAAAAAAAAAAAAGAAAAATATCAATCTCTAGTTATGGTATTCTCAACTATATGATTTATCAATCAAAGTGTTTCATAGCTGCTGTTGCATTCAGGGTACATTGTTTCACTGTACCCTGAACATGTTCAGTTAGGTATACCACCAATCAAAAGAATTAAAAACTTTTGCTTACTTAAATTCAACACAAGTTTTCAATATTTAAAATCTTAAAGAGCATTTAAACATGCTACAAGAAAAAAGAAAAAACAACAACAAAAAAACAAAAACACCTGTAGCCAACAAGATAAAAATATATATAATGGAATGTTAAGAATGCAAATGGAATGAGTAATTACTTATAAAAAGATGTTCAGTTCATAAGGAAACACGTTTACTTTTAAGATACTTCCTCGAATGCTTTTTCAGACTTCAGCCATCAAAAAGGATGAAAGCAGTGAAATTAACATTTGTTGATAAGTGTTCAACTCTCAGTCAAGATAACCAATGGTTTGTTTTTGTTTAACTTATGTCAGCAGGACATTTGTTTCTTGATATTCCAAGCCAACCTTGGCTATCTGAAATTATTTTTTTTTTGCTAAATTTTTTCAAAATGAAATCTATTTTGCATAACATGCCATCCTGTTTGTTAATTATATTGACTGTACACTTTGATAGCTCAACACACATCATCTTTGACGTTCTATCAAATGATCAGCATGTGAGTCACTTCAACAATGTCAGACTGACACCACCTTTGACTGTACATTCTTTTGTACTTGCCAAATAATTGACAATCAAGAAACATTTGTGATCTGCAATTCAGTGCTCTGTCATTGAGCTGTATATGCAAATGTAACTCATAAGGAAACTATTAAGCATTCAATGTCAAAAAAAAAATTAAAAAAAATAAATAAAGATCAAGTACTGTGAATCATTGGAGGATCAACCACCAATGTCAGGAAAAAAAAAAAAAAAAAAAAAAAAAAAAAGAGAGAGAGAGATCAGATACACTGAATCACTGGAGGATCAACCATCAATGTCAGGAAAAAAAAAAAAAAAAAAAAAAGAGAGAGAGAGATCAAACACTGAATCACTGGAGGATCAACCATCAACGAAAAAAAAAATGATCAAACACACTGAATGATAGAGGATCAACCACCAATGTCAGAAAAAAAGAGAAATCAGATACACTGAATCACTGGAGGATCAACTATCAATGTCAAAAGAATAGAGGTCAAGCATTGTGAATCGAATACAAAAATGGATTGCATTATATGAAAGGTATACAATATCTAAAGCTTTGTACTTATGCTGATTAATAAATTATTGTCTTTTTTTTTGGGGGGGGGGTTCTTTTTTTGTAAGGTTTATCTTGAATATACCACTATTATCACTACTTCCATGGCAAATGTTCAGATGAGCTCCATTCTTTAGTTCCACCAGTTCAGACCTTTACAGCTAGAACACACTTCTACAAAGTCAAATCACCCTCAACTCTCCCATATTGAAAATGGGAAGCAAAAATTCCATTCAGCTCCACCCCTCAAGAACTGCTACTTTATGGAACAGGCACTCATGTTGATGTTTCCCTGAATATTACAATCTTAACCTCTTTCAGTCAAGAGGTAATCATTATCTATCCTTCTTATCCTCATAATTTTCACTTCCTACCACCACCTCTTTCATTCATGTGACACCTCATTCTTCATCATCATTTTAATAGTAATCCTTTTGAGTGGCTCTTAAGTTTTGTGTTGAGCAAATTTTAGCATAATTAAAAAAAAAATATTATATATAAGTAATCCTCTAGACTTGTGAAATCTACTTTCTTGAAAATTTACTTTAAGAGAGCAACTTTATAAATTTCAAACTGACAACAGTACTGGCTGCTTGGGCAATAAATGCCAAATGGTTCCCTCTTGGGAAACGCCCAACATTACTATTAATAAAGAAAATGAAAGAGTTGACTTTATGCCCTATACTCTACTACTGAGCTATATCAGCAAAAGCTTGTTTTATACATAGCAGGTAGAAATTCCATTATCACTGGTTCAATTCATATAAACATTTTTAGCAATTTCATCAGAGAGGAATGTAGGAGCAATATATATATATATATATATATATATATATATATATATATATATATATGTGTGTGTATATTAGTGGAAAGGTTAGCCTTCATGGAAACACTATGAGCCAATCCTTTAAACAGCTACAGATTTTTATCTCCCATGAATTTAATTTAATAACACAAATACATGATCAAATTAAAAGGTGTGAATTTAAAATGAGAAGAAAAAAAAAAAAAAAAAAAAAGAGGAAGCATTAGCATTATTAATTTAAATTAAAAATCTGTAAGGCTTCGTGGAAACTGCCTAAGATAAAACTGACAAGCTGAATAGAAAATATCAAAAGAAAAACCTCAAAATGGTAAAGGTTTTCAGTACAATGAAGTCGGAATGATAAAGACCAAAAACCATAAAGTAATAATTTAATAGTAATTGTAATGAAATAATTGACATTAATTCACATTGGAATCTCAAAGACCTTCCGAATGGCTCAAAATTTGTCATTGTCTTTCAGTAGTTAGGTTATAAATTCCTCAGGCAATCTCTTGAATAATATTAACTTTTACAGCATTAGGATACTGGTTGTTTTAGTAACATTAGTTTATTAGATTTGGACGAACATCTACTTTTCATATAAATAATTTAACATTTAAACACCTGCCAATTAGTAACGTTAAGGATGAAAGTAAAGTTGAAAGAATAAGGCATGCATGAAAATGCTAAAACAATGGCATGTTGCTCATTTCTAAGTATACTTGTCTGCTAGAGTGGCTAGATAATCCCCATTGCAGAAGCCTGTTCAGGTACATTTTACACTTCAACACTCAGAGCCAACATGTACTTTATACTGCAACAATACTGATTATACCTTAGTTTCTGGAAAGAGGGTATATAATTTGACATGATCAATAGTCGAACAAGTCCCTCGGTCACAATGACTTGTGATTTTGTGCTAGCACAACCATTGATAGCCACTGAACAGTCCCATCTACGCAATTTTGCTCATAAGGCTTCAGTCAACCCATGGTATAGTTTTCAGACATTCTTCAACCATGCTTCATGCTTCCCCCCAGATTGACATTAGTAGGAAGTCACCTCTTTCACAAATTGACCTTTGAGAGATCTGAACCTGGGTCCCATGGTCAGAACACTAACATTCTAACTACTCAACCACATACCCAAGTGTGGGTGTGGCATGACAGTTACTATCTTAAAGTATAAAATTAAGGAAGAAGGTTTCAAATTACATGGATGTGCAGTGGTGTTATAGATAACGGCTCAGGAGAAAATCGGAGAGAGGAGTTAAAATTTTAATAGAGTTCATTACATCCACTTCTGTACAAATAGCTATGGGTTAAATATGATTTAATGATTGATTTATTTAATGGCAAATCAACTCCTTAGGAGTCATTTAATGCTGAAATTTAATTTTCTTGGGATCTTTGAAGTAATAAAAAGATATGTTATTCTTTCACAATAGAATGTATGGTATATGATACTCATCTTTGTTGCCTATACATTTTTGTTGGTTGGTTCATTTTGTTTAGTGGCATATCAAGCTCTAAGGGTTGTTTAATGACAAAATTTAAATATTTTGTATATAATTTTATGCTTTCTGGGTAAAAGATTTTTTTTTAGATATATAGTTTGTAGAACATAAAATGTATTGCTGGTAATGTTTTTTTGTGATGTCAATGAACACCCATTGCCACTTTTGTGATGTCAACAAATGCTTGTTGTCACTTGTAATGCTTGATGTAGTAGAGACTTTGTAATCGTAGGTACAACTATAGTAATGCCATTGAACAATACTGGTGTCAGATGCCTTTGAATAATCTTGCATTAATACTACTTGCTCAATAATACTCACTCGAATAGTAATCCGTTATCTGAATAGAGAAATAGTATAGTGAATATAGCAGAGAATAGTGGTCGCTATAGTAGGAGGATAGACTAGAAATGGCAATCATTTAGATGTCACACTACTACCTACTTATGCGTTTCTCCCATGGTCATGTGATCCACTTAATTCAATAATGGGATCGCCTGTGTTTGCTCACAGGCGATCTATGTTCAAACTCAAGTGTCAGCAGCAACACTTTATTCCTATACAGTTTTTATAAAAAATGTATTGCTTTTTTAGTATTGTATTGACCTGTTGATTTTTTTTGAAGGGTGGTGTTCACGGTTTGCCCATAGCTGGGACCCGAACAGGTGCAACAACAGCAATTAGAGAGGGGGTTCCATGCTCCTCAAAACCTTCAATGTCCCAATCAGAGGGTTTGCTGCTGGATGTAGTTTATCGTCATAGCCAAGACAAATGGGTTAGATAGCAGGGAAGACTCTGGCCTAGCCATGGTTGGCAACGAGTGGAGGAGGAGGAAAATTTTGAATTCAAAACTGATATACATATATCTTAAGCAGCCAAAGTGTTTAACTCATTGAATAACAGTTGTGCCAGAAGCCATATAATGGGTTATGCAATAAATGAATAGTGTAGCTCTAATTGGGGATTCAGTCATCATTCATTTATTTATTCAGTTAGCACATTTTGCACTGCTGGAGTCACCACTCCCTTCCCTCTTTCAAATGTGGCTCATGGTGACAATCAAGACATAATATTACAATGTCTTGCCAGTTCTTTTTGCACTGGGGATGTTAAGGCTAGCCTGTCCCTCCCCTCAGAAGTTAAAGAGGCAAGACCTACAAGGCAGCAGTGGTTTGAATTTTGATTTTTCCTTCTCTTATAGTCTTGGTTGCCATTCAAGGCTTTAGGATCCAGTCTGTCCTGCTAGTTATCCATAGCTGGCAGGGAGACAGATTCATACCATTCCAAAGGGTATTAGTACATAAGTGAATGCAATGAACTCAACTTTTCAATTCCTCAATCTTCACTGCTATCTTTTTCTCCACAGTGCCTCCTCAATTGTGGATTTTGTTTTATTATTATTTGGTCAATATTTATGAGTCTATTATATCAACTATCATGGCTCTGCATCAAGGTTTGGAAAGACATTAGGGAGGCATTCTGTGTCATAACATAGATGGTCAATATAGGTTGTTGTTGGGTAACCAACCAGTCTTACTCCATGAGTAGAGTAGATTACTCACTAAAAATATCTGGGATGGGTCCATAGAGCCGTGATTTAGTTGGATGTTGTCTCTAAAAGATGTTAAGTATAGCTATCGGCATCTACCAGACAACCTCAAGCAGAAATTTTTTTCAAGCCTCTGTAGAGAGAGGGTAGTGATAATATATGGTTTCCCTGCTTGGAGATTAACTAAAACCCTACAGTCTATGTGTGATGGAACTCATACTCAAATAGTCGATTAAGTTGCTTGTATTCACTTGAAATTCATAAAAGTCTAATTAAAAAGACACTGCATCAATGGATTAGCTATTATTTTTTGTTTGCTTCCTTCACACCAAAGTGTGTACACAAGTGGATATTTGACAATTTGAGAATATCCCCAAGTGATATGTATGATATATAGTCTGAATTTCAGAAACATTGTCCTAACTTCAAGTATTTGTCAATTTATGATGGCTTGAAATTAATCAAAGACCACATTTAATCAGTTACGTCTAGATGAGCAGTTTTGGATTTTTGCTGCTGCTCTTGCAAAAAAAAAGGGGGGGGGATGTCATTGGAGTCTTGTTTAAATAGATTTTATCTATGACAGATGAGTTTTAACTTGATATTTTTTTAAAAAAAGAAAATGACTGATATCAAGTGCATTTTGGGGACCTATAACAAAATTTAGTCAAATTAACACAATTTTTTGTGATAGTTTGCCTGCATTTTTATTTTTTCTGTCCGTGACCACTCACTCCCAAATTTGAATAACGTTATGAAGAAAATGTCAAAGACAAAAATTTCTTTTTAATTTAAGTTCCCAAATATCAAAACAATTTAAATCTGAAAATGTAAAAAACGTTCTCGAGAAGATATTTAAAAATGTAAAAACGTTCTCGAGAAGATATTTAAAAATGTAACCAGTTCCTTCCATACATTAAATTGAACAGGGCACTTCAACGTGGTATAATGGTTAGCAAGCTTAACTTGCTAGATCAATTACAAGTGAGTAGAAGGTTTGATCCTCACTGGGAATCCCATATTTCCGACCTTGTGCCACATGTAAGTTACACTGAGAAAATCCCCATATGTTAAATTGATCATTACCCACTTTTGCTACCATGTCAGGCACCAAATATCAGTTTTTGACATAACTCTCTGGTACTTATAAGAAACTCATGATCTCACCTGCTATTCTTGTGTTTTGAGGGGGTGCTGAAAAATCTCCAAAGAACAAGCCTAAATAGGTTAAATACAAAATTTAAGCACTTTTCAGGAATTTAGGCCCTTCATTCCAAACTAGAGTTTCTACACCTAAATTCCCATTTTTTTTTTTTTTTTTTTTTTTTTATTAGATATCTAAAATGAGTCCCTGTATTCCACTTGGTGCTCATCCAAGTACTGACCAAACTCAAAGCTGATAAAAAAAAAAAGAAAAAAAAAGTGTTTTTTTTATACATTGACCTGAAATAAAACCTGTAAATGTTCTTATTTGAGAAATCTCCAGCAACATGCTTTAACACAATTTGGATCTGCCCTATATCTTAGAGATACGAGTCTGCTCTATCATCACAGATACAAATCTACAAAGCAAATATATTTAATGTATGGTCTAGATAAATATATACTTATCCAAACCAGATTTGTGTGTAATCCTACAAGATAAACAAAAGATAAGTATATTGTTCTGTTATCATAGTACAGCACCTCTATCACTTTATTTTCCCTTTGTTTATCCCATTTTTAATTTAGGTGTATTTTAGATTAGTCAACTTTTTTTCTTTTAACCACATTCTATTTAGTACGTAATGATTACAGGTGGTGGGGGTGAGGACCTGGCACAATAAGCCACAGGATCAAAGCATGTGGTTTCTACCTACTTAATTCCACCTGAACAAAGTTTTCTCCAAGCATTGGTCTCCTTTAATATTGTAATATTATTTTAACATTTCTTTAAGGTATCCACTTAGTATATATTTATTTTTACTGCTGTGCTTCTTCATGAAGAACCACAGTCACTATGTGTTGACCATTCTCATACTCTGTCATACTGGAACTTCATGTAACTTTCTTCCTTTTTGTAGACTTACCACTGTAAACTGTAAAACATTGTCCAGTTCACACTTCTGCACAGCCTTTTGAACAGGAGTAGAGGCTTATCCTTTGTTTCCAGCTCCTTCTAAAGTCTTTTTCATTTTCTTTCATTCCCAGTAACCCCTTGCATCTTAATGGCATTATCACCTTGCTTGGGGTGAATTTATTTAAAAAAAAAAAAAAAAAAAAAAATATATATATATAATTTTTTTTTTTTTTTCTTGTAAGCAAACTACTTGCTTTAGCCATTCATTTAGACCCTTTGGCTCCCTTTCTCATTTTCTTTCTTCCCATTTTTTTTTTTATTTATTTATTTCATTATTACTAAACTAGTCTCAATTTTGTATTTATTTCTTTTTCTACTTTCACCCGCTTTTGGCTTTTAATAAACCTGCTGTCTTCAGAGTTTAGATTGCCATAGGGCAGTTATCCGTATGCAGTATGGACACCTATTGGGAGGTAGTACATATATTGAGCCAAACTTTAAATGTTGGTCTGGCTACTATACAAAAATTGTCATCTTCAAAATGACAAAAAAAATAAATAAATAAATAAAAATTTAAAAGGTTTCTTTTAAAATGTAAATATAAAAAGGAGAAAAGGTGAGAAAACCCTTGTGTTACCATTTAGACGCCTATGTCTACTTTGATATCCATCGATGATAGGAAGATCTGAGCAAGTGGAAAATGAGACAGATCTCTTCTTACTAACGCCAAGGGGTCTCCACCTGTCCAGAACTTAAGTTTCTTTCCAATAGGCAGTGATTATCTAACCTAGTAGAAACTCTCTCTGTTTCTCTCACTCTCTCTTGCACTCCCACTTTATATCTTCACTTGCTTTCACAGCTCTTTATTTTTTTTTCATCTTATGATGAGGAAGAGAGGGAAGACAAAGAGGAGAAGGAAAATTGGTTTCTTATCTTTTTTTTCCTCTATTTTCAATAGCCCCTATTTTTCCAACTATTCATTGCTAAAATCTCCTGGTACACATCTCTAAAATCAACATCTCAATTTCCATCTTTCTTTCTCTTGGTTTAAAAAAAAAAAAAAAAAAAAAAAAAAAAGGACAAGAGCTAAAAGGCCTCATTAAGACATTTTAGCAGGTGGGTGGGGGGGACGCTTACATATATAAAGCCTTAAAGAAGATAAAGAATGGGTGTTTGAGTAAGGAAAGAAGGAAGGAACAGGCTTTATGCCACCCCCTCCAGGAGTAGAAAGGAGAGTCGAGCAAGATATCTAGCTGCCCCACTTTTCACACTTTTCAAAACAAGAAAGCCTTCAAGAAATTATCATCATCAGCAGCAGCAGACAAGAAGATAAAGATAAAGGTGAAAAAAAAAAAAAAAAAAAAAAATCAAACAGAAGTGGGGAAAAACCTGTCATTGTTTTTTAATTGTTTAATGCAGTTAGCAGTAATGACACCACTTGAGAAAAATTATTAAATTAAAATCTATTGCTTCACTAAAAACACAAGTTAATAGAATTGCATAAGGTGCCACATAGCTAATGTAGAGCATGGCTCAAAGATATTTTATTGCAGAAATTTACTCTTATAAGAATGGGGGAATAAGGGGGTGCCAACAAGCCTGAGTAAATATCATTTTAAAATTTAACACTTACCCTCACTGGGCTTTTGAACAGGGAGGAGGTTTATTCCTTATTTCCTGTTTAGGATTGGGTTTCTGGTTCCTTCTAAAATCTTCATTCTCCTGTGCCTTAGTGGCATTAGTACCTTGCTTGGTGTGAATTGACTATAATAATAATAAAATTTAAACATCAAGTACTAATTTTTTTAACATATCATTCTTTCTTGTCAAGGCACTTATTTTACTGGTGAATATTGATCACAGATTGAACATTATGCAGTGCAAATTTCAGATCAAAATTCAAATTAATATCTCGATGTCAGGTTCTGAACTTACTAGTCCACACCTCATCAAATGTTACTATTACCAATGATTGTAATATAAATGTTACTGTTACCAGCTATTGTGAACATTTCCAGTACTTTTGGCATTTATGGCTCTCCACTGCCTGTGTGTGTGTGTGTGTGTGTGTATATATATATATATATATATATATATATATATATATATATATATATATATATATATATATATATATATATATAAGCAAATATATGGATATAAATCCGACAGTATGAAAGAAAAATACAGAAAAAAAACAAAAAATCTGAATATGCATTATTAATGTTAAAATAAAGTCGACGTCGGACGTTTCGGTCTATTTAAGACCATCTTCATGGACATTTTCATTTAAACATAATTAACATTAAAAATTATAACAATTTAACACAAAAAGACGATGGACATAAGAGCCCAACTAATTCAGACAGATAACTGAAATTTTATACAGATCAGCGTTCTGTTTAAATATGATCACGTAGTCGCCCTATTGGGCGATGTTGTTAAGACGTATTCGAAGATGATTTCAAAATTAAAATATCAAAAAGTCGAATGAAAATTTTTTATAAACAATTAAAGAAACGGGAAAGACTTTCAAGCTTGTTGAAGATATAAGAACCAATTTGATCACTACGTATTCCAACATCAACAAAAGTAGAGCATATTGACAAGGCTAGAATATGTAAAGCTTGGGATGACCCATGCCCTTTGTGCCTCCATGAAAAATTGCACATCATTAAACTTCTAAATAATAATAATCTATTAAATAATAGACACGAGTTAACGTTTTTTTGTAGGCATCATCAGATTTTTGGTTTGAATTATTAGATAAAAAAAATATATAACTTGTTTAACAAATAGCCCAATCATCAGATTCATAGTAGGAATAATTAACTACAAACATGCATACTACATAACACACTTCATAATCCATAGCCTAAATTAGTAGTTTAAATACCTTACATATAAGATAACCCTTTATGAAGTCGTCAAAAAACAAACGTTACGAAAGTTTTTTTTTTTTTTTTTTTTTATATGCACAATTCCCTTTCATAATAAAATAAAATAAATAAATAAATCTCCATAGACAAGCAAACTAGACGATGGCCAATACATCTTCCGTTTCATTTTTGACACCCCCACCTTTCCCCGACTTGACACCTTGAAAGTATCTCTATACCGCTACTTATTATAAACACCCTACACTCGCCTACCCAATTTAGACAATTCACCATAGCTGTTACCATGGGGATTTTGATTTCAATTTTAAAACAAGTAAATTTCAGATATACGTTATTCCAACAAAAAATTTCGCTTGAGGATGGAACGGAGCCCATTTTTTATTTCAACTCAATTTAATTTAAAGGATTATATTGAAGTTTTCGGCTCTAGTTTTGAAACATGAGACCTCTTATGTAGCGATTTGGAATCATATTTTTAAAAATAATTATAATTATATATATATATATATATATATATATATATATATATATTTAAATATTATTAAAGAATATGTGCTTCTAAAACAGGATTCGAATCTGCATCCCCCTTTGTAGAAGAAGCTACCATTTAATCCAACATGCTTTGACCCTTCGACTATACAATAAAGAACTTCACAATAAAGCAAGGTTTCATTTAACTTTGAAGTACATTGTAGCCAAGTCGTTGAAGTACATCGGATCTAATGACGGTCTCTCCTGCAAAGGGAGAGGCAAGTTCAAAGCCTATCAGAGGGTGCACTTTCTTTAATCAGTTTTCTCAAATGTGCAGGCTAGGTAGACAAAATATAATACTGTTTAAAATAAATGAAGCAGCTTTGTCAAATATGTATTTTTTCTTTTAAAATGATAAAAAAAACAATATTGCTTTATATTTTTTTTACAAATTGCAATTGGTGTGTGTGTGTGTATATATATATATATATATATATATATATATATATATATGAAACTGGGATAATAGAATTTTTCTAGTCATTTTTTTTTAGCCAGTATCAACAATTTAAAATTAGTTTTGTAAAGAGGCAGACAAATCCACTTTATAAAAACCCTTCTTGCAACAGAAAAATATATATATATATATATATATATATATATATATATATATATATATATATATATATATTTATATATATGTGTGTGTGTGTGTGTGTGTGTTTGGATATTGAGCTCAACACCTTTCAAATTCAAAAATTGTTTCTAAAAATTCTGATATTGAGCACATTAAATGACACATAAACAGTGGGCCAAAAATATTTTTTTTTTAAAATGTTCTTAATGTATTAGTTGAAATTCAAAACCAGAGCTAACTTAGTCAAACTATTTTTTTCAACAAGATGGAACAACTCATTATGCTTTGCTAGTAAAGGACTACCTTGACCAAACCTTCTGATGACATTGGATCGGGACAACATTTTTTTGAATGACCGCTTCATTCATTGACTTAACGCCATTTTTTTTTTTTGGTAGGCATAGTTTTAATATCAGGTATGAGAAAAATCCCCAAACAGTAGACAAATTAAGGGTTCATTTTGGAAGCATTTATTGACATTGAATCAGAATTTGTGTCATACTGTATGTCACAGTGTTCAAGAAATGTTGCATGGTTGAAGGAGGACATTTTGAGCACTTACAAGATTAAACAGTGTTAAACAAATGTAATTGTAATAAAATGTAAAAAGAAAAAAGTCCAAAATAACTAAAGTGTATACCTGCTTTTGACACTGTATGTGTGTGTGTAGGGTCTTAAGATTACAATGATGTGTGAAGGTGACAGTCACCATGCAATGTTGATTCCTATGTCCATAAATACCCTATCCCTGATACTGAGCAGAATTTCCCCATAAATATAACTTAAATTTCTCCCTCTCATATATATATATATATATATATATATATATATATATATATATATATATATGTGTGTGTGTTGTGTGAACCTTTTGTCCCTTCTTTTTAAAAATAAAAAACTGTCTGAAGGAGGGGGGGGTGGTTTATCTTCAAGCCATTTCAAATTTAAGACCTGTCCAGTACATAATCTTTAGTACATTAAATACAAATTTTTACATTCTTCAAAACAATAAAATTCCTCAAGTTCATTATTTATAGCTTGTTCCTGAAAGTCAAACCAATACTTTGATGGATAAATGAGAGTGCTTACCTGATAAAGAAATTAATTCTTTAACTAGACACATCTGTATAAAACATGGTGGCGTGAGTTTTAGCACAAGTCTTTCTCACACCATGTTTCCTCCAATCAGTACATTAAAGAAGTTCTTGGATATGTGCGTGATTGAAGTGAAGGCTTTAAGCTTGTTCAACATGACAAGAGACAATTTATTAGACTGTCCTCTCAGCTGTAGTTGGGATGCATGGCCAGTTGACCAACTGCCTTTGTGATAGACAGGCTGACTGGGTAAATTGAAAGACTAAAGACAAATAAAGTTTCTTAGTCAAAACAAACTTTGAAGGATATTTGATAATCTGTCTTGTGAAAAAAAAAAAAAAAAAAAAAAAAAAAGGAGAAAAACAGAATGACAGGCAGACAATACCTGAAAATATAACTGAGGCTTTGAGGGTGGGGACTAAGGGTGCAAAAGGGGTGTCATATTGAACTGTTACTACTGTTCAAATTCAGGATGACATTATCAATCAAAAGTCAAAGGACAAATGTTGGGTCAGTGTGCTTAAAATTTGTACCCACTTCATATGCATTTAAAAAGGAAAGGGGGAATCAGAGGGAAAGTAGAACATGAGTAGAAGTAGGTGGAGCAAAAAAAAAAAAAGGTGGGGAAGGAAGAGCTAAAGGAAAAGAAAAAAGGAGGGGGAGGAAGAGCTAAAGGAAAAGAAAAAAGGAGGAGGAGGAAGAGCTAAAGGAAAAGAAAAAAGGAGGAGGAGGAAGAGCTAAAGGAAAAGAAAAAAGGAGGAGGAGGAAGAGCTAAAGAAAAACATAAAGAAAAAAGAAAAATATTTAAAGATTTAAAGTGCCATGTCTCTCTAGGATGTGAGCAGTCATAGCTCTCCACAACTTCTTTTTGTTACTTTCGACAATACTTGCTTCTTTCCAAATCCCCTATTATATTCATTCTTCTGCTCAAACCAGAAGCACAATGGAGTAATGGATTGCAGCTAGGATTGAGGAATCAGAGGGCCAAGTTCAAATTCCAGTCAAATCCATTACATTCACTTACGTACTAATACTCTTAGGAAAGGTATGAATCTTCCTCTTTCCCCCCAGCTATGGGTAAATATCAGGTTCTATAGCCTTGGATGGCAACTGGTCTACCGGAGAAAGAAATGGCAACCTACTGCAGGAAAAAAATCTGCCTTGTCAGTCATGTATCGAAAGATACATGATCGCCTAAGCGTGCATCATGCATGGCACATCACTGACTGACCGATTTGCTCAAAAATGCCAGATTTTGGGCTGGAAGTAAGTGCTTGCTGCTTCTAAATAAATTAATGTTGTACAAACTGTAAGATTTCTTTCCAACCACATCCATTACCTACTGCTTTTCTACTGCTTCTCATGAATGCAATGCACCTTGTCTGTATTAAAATTCTCCAAATTTTCCGTCTGCATTTCAACTATCCCTGTTCTCTTTAAAACTCCATGGCATTCTTTCTACGAAGAACTGCATCTCAGTTTCTGTTCAAAAAGTATCAGGACTGTTGCTATGATAATGGAGCATAAAATACACAGAGTGAAGTCACTTGGCACACATTGACCTTGAATTCTGTCATACATACACACGTTATGCCATTTTCACTCCCTTCAGTTATTTATAGTAGTGCTTGGAAGGAAAGTGTGCAGAGTGTGGTAGTCTCACAACACCACAAAGTTTCCATCCATTAGTCTTGCACAGCAGTTTTTGGTCAAACCACCTTCCCCAGGTTTCACTCCTTGTGACTTTTTCTTCCAGAAACAGAAAAAAAAAAAAAAAAATCAAATCCCACTTGAAAAGAAGATTTCAAGATGTCAAGGTAATCCAAGAGAATATGACAAGTTAGCTGTTCACTGTTCCCACAAAAGGTTCCAGGAATGCTTCCATCAATAGAAATGATGCTGGATAAAATGTGTGACTTTGGAAAGTGACTTCTTCAAAGGAGATTAAATACTGAATTTTTCTGTGCTGTAGTTTTCTTTTTATAGCACCAGTCCCAATACTTTTTGATCAGACCTCATAAGTCTTTTTTTATTAGTGACGTTCTCTGACATAGAAAATTAAACAGTAGATGGGCACTCACTAATGCTTATTTCTATCCTACCATAAATTATAAAAGATGGTTAAAAAACAAAAAAAAGTTATGTTGGGAGGGAAGGGGCAGATATAAACAATAATTTAATAGTTGCCAACTTACCAAAAGTTACCTTTTTTTGTATATTTAAAATCTAAATAAGTAGTTAAAATTCATTAAGGAACAGTTTTTTCTTAAATCAGTATCACCCCATCCAAGACAGTAAAGCCACTAAAACACAAGCAGTTACAGAATGTGAGGGAATTAGGAACAGAAACATTAATAATGAATGAAAAGAGAAAATAGTAACCAGGAGGACAGTAGATAATGAACGGTATTGCATTTCAATTTTTGTAGGTGAAAGTTGGCTGAGCCTGGAGCCGGAAGGGAGTTGGTTACATAATTAACTGTCTACCTGAATACATGTACTTGAATCACACATGGTTTTACCATAACTCTACACTTTTGATGGGTCCACCTCAACTCTGAAATTATTATTTGTTTTTCTCCCCCCACTCTCCAATAGGAGTAGATATGTTTGCCTATCACTTGGTTCACACTCCCTCCTCATCCTTTGAACAGGAATAGAGGTTTATCTCTTGTTTTCCTGTTTAGGACCGAGTTTCCAGCTCCTTCTAAAGTATTCTCATTCTCCTTCACTCTCAGTAACCCTAGCATCTTAGTGGCATAATTCTTTACTTGGGGGTGAAATGTCTAAAACAAAAAAAAAAAAAAATATATATATATATATATATATATATATATATATATATA
The DNA here is from genome assembly GCA_903632075.3 of Acanthosepion pharaonis. Classification (NCBI taxonomy): domain Eukaryota; kingdom Metazoa; phylum Mollusca; class Cephalopoda; order Sepiida; family Sepiidae; genus Acanthosepion; species Acanthosepion pharaonis. Next base: position 139,220 of record CAHIKZ030001537.1, on the reverse strand, counting down.
TATATTTACTAGCAGTATAATCAGTCTTTGACCAGGTCTTTCATTACTGGGAATTTTTGCCGTTCAATTGGACCAGTTTAAGTTTAAAGACAGCCCACCTGAAAATCAATATTAGTAACAACATTTGGGTGCAACTGAGGCACATCTCCAAATGGGGAGTGGCCCTGAAAAGGGAACTGTAATGATTCAAAATATTTTTATTAAAGTTTTTATGAAAGATATATATCCAAGAACAGATAGTAAATAGTAAAATGTTGCCGAGAGTTATAATGGACAGGAAATAGTGGAGAGCCATTGTCACCAACAATTTGGACTCAAAACCGGCACTGAAGAATTATCTATCAAAAAAAAAAAAAAAAATTTAATCAAAATTGGATAAAAATTGTAAATGCATAAACAGCATCCAATCGCACACACATACACATGTTTTGAGAATTATAAATATAGATAAGCTTCAGTATTTCTTGGTTTTTCAATCATATAAATGTAGTTAAGAAAAAAAAATGGCCAAGATTAGCATCCATATCTTGCAGGTGTTAAAAATAAGCAGAAATACCCAACTGAAGCATCTTTGTATCTCATGCAAATGACTTCATGACACAAACTCAAACCGAGTCTATCAGGTTTCTGATCTCTGTGGAGTAACAAGTTGGCTTGCACATGAAGCATTTGACATTTGATTTGTAACGGTTTGTGTCCCATTAGACACTAGTTTGATTTGTGACAGTGGCTGAGTTAGTAATTCGAACCGACAACCAACTTTAAAAGCAGTTACGATGCAGGTTTATAGCCGTTATTAACAATTAACTAACTATAGACACTAAAGGGCATGAAGGACTTGCTGGACCCACACAAATATTTAATTTCTTTCTAAAATTTATAATGAAGTGAGAAATTATATAAACATTTTTACTAAATAAATCCACTGGAACCATGTTGAAATATAAGAAGGGAGGAGAATAAAAATATTGATATGGATGAATAATTATCAAAGTTCTTTTCTTATTTCAAGTAAATCTTCTGAGTCCTTTCACTTTTTTTATGATTACAAATTGGAGATACCAAAATCGAACAAAAACAACAATTTAAATATCTGGGAAGTGTTTTAATGGAGGACAGAAAGCGTGACACTCAAATCCGAAGGCGAATTGGGATAGCGAAAGATGCCTTCCAAAAGCTAAGCAAAGTATTAAGAAACAGGGAAATTTAAATATCTCGGAAGTGTTTTAACATAGGATGGAAAGCATGACACTGTAATCCAAAGACGCATTGGGATAGTGAAAGTTGCCTTCCAAAAGACTAAAAGAAACAGAAAAATGTTAGAAACAAAAAGAGTACTAAATTGTTACATAATATGAGTCCTTCTATATGGCAGTGAATGCTGGACAGTCTACTCATAGATAAAGAAATGAAGCAACAGAAATGTGGTTTTATAGAAAGATGCTGAGAATACCATGGACTGAACATGCAATAAAGTTTTAGAGAAGATAAAAACAAAAAAAAACGCTATACTTGACAGGAAGAGACAGTTGAAATTTCTAGGGCACATAATGAAGAAAGACGGTTTGGAAAATTTGATACTCACATGGTAGATTGAAGGTAAAAAGAGACAGAGGAAAACAGATGGTGAAACAAGGTTTAGGAGGATAAACAGACAAAATTTATTATTAAGAGCTACAAAGTATAGCAAATTGTGGAGGATTGCAAACTTCCTGAAGGGACACGGTACATAAAAGTAAACAATAAAATTTCTATATTATATTTAAACATGAAAAGACAAGAGATTGACTTGTTTTATGATTTATCAACCCTTTGTATGTTATTTAAAGCCAAAACATTTTGGATTGTAAGAATAGTTTTTTGGGGGTTTTTTTCTGAGTGAAAATGGCATTAACACATCTTTGAAATAGCAATGATTTTTTTCAGATACAAGTCTTACTATTTAACCTATAGTTGGGGAGGAGATGGATTCAGACCATTCAAGAGTATATATATATATATATATATATATATATATATATATATATATATATATATATATATATATATATATATATATATAAAATGGGAGAGAGAGATCAGAAAAGCTATTTAATATTTATTAGAGGCATAACAGGAGAAAAACTAGGATATATTTTGCATGCCAAACGGCAGAAGAATTTGCAATATCCCACTCACTTGAAATATTTTTTTTAGTACAATCCTTCACAGAATGAATCAAGGCCAACATCAAAAGATTAGTTTCATAATGAACTTTGCAATTATTTTTTAACCTAAAATTTGTGTTTATTAAAAGTCAAAATAAAAGGATTGTCTATGGTCAGAAATTAAGCTAAGTATTAGTGCCAAAACAGCACTATTACATGTAAATATACTGCAAATCAATTTACTATAGAAATGCACTGAAGTCAGAAACAGAAAGTATTGTCAGTGGTCATGAATTAATGCAAACATTGACAAAAATAAGGACATATTTATAATGTGGATGTGTAATGGACAGCAACTCAGAATGAGAGATTGGAGAGCAGAGTTCAAATTCCAGTTAAGTTTCATTACATTCATGCAGATACCCTTGGAAAAGGTATAGTTCCATGAATCCCCCAGCTACAGGTTAAATAGTAAGGCAAACTAGGATGTTCTACCTCAGGCAGCAACCAGTTTAAGAAGAGGACAACTTTGAATTTAAAACCATCTGTAGCTTGGTGAATAACATACTATTCAGCTAATGAAATGATCATGATTTTTAATGAATATGAACACGACTGCAGGTTGACCTTCTCTAAATGCATTAGTGATTTTACTATAGAAATGCAGTCACTTGGGGAAAAACAGTATTGTTAGTAATGCAAATATTACTGATAGAATAAGGTTATTATATGTATTATATAATCAGATTACTATTGAGTTTTACTATAGAAATTAACTAAAACTGATGAAATGGATTGTCAGTGGACAGGAATTAATACAACTTTTGTGACATATGGTGGCCATTAATAATCAAGTATAACTCAAGACTTCAATGTTAAAACAAAATAGTATTTAATTACAACTGCCAATAAATATCTAATAAAAACAAAGAAGTAAAAGTCAACCAAAGCTTATTAAAAAATTTCAGTGAATACTTTGTTAGTAGTTCAGCTTGGCTTAACATCTGGTAAATCCTAAATCAAAACATCAATGCACAATAATTCACACTAATTTGACTGGATAGTTTTGCTCAAAAGTCACTCAATAATCACTGCAGTCAGTAGCCTGACACTGTTACCTATACATCAAGCAAAAAAAAAATATTCATAAGTCCAGAGTGTCATGCTCGAATCACAGTAGTTACTCATTTTCTACCTATATAACAATAACTGATATAGAATGCGTTTTACCTTTTATTCAAGTTTAATCCACCATCTCTTACAGAATTGGGAAAACATCCTGTTTTAAGACAAATTTACAGTGGCATCAAGTTTTCTTTGCATTCTGCAGAGGATTTTTATGAAAATATATATAAAAAAAACAAAAAAAAAAAAAAACTAAACAATCAATCCAATAAATTCTACTCAAATGTCAGCTGCTTTGTTCACAAACTCACCACAAATTAATCAATTTCATTTCCCAACAGAAAATGAATAAAACAACCACTTTCCTTATCTTTTTTCAATAGTTTCCATCCCCTCCCCTATCACCACCTGCTCTGGAAAAGAGAATAGTCTACTGAATTCATGACCCAGGCTTACATATCTTGTTGAAGGGGATTAATTACCCTGGTCAATTGAAGATGAAACCAAACTGCTTTGATCAGAGGGAGCATTTTCATGCTCTATTAAGCATGTCCAAATTATCTGATCCAGGTGGAAGCAATATAGATAGGACACACATCATAGAACAATACTAATTTTGAAAGACAAGCATATCAAAAAAAAAATTATATATATATATATATATATATATATATATATATATATATATATATATATAATATATATATGCATATAAATTACATATGTAAAAATAAATAATTGCTTTTTTATTATTGACAGCTAAACCAGAAACATAGTCAGGGGAAGGAAATAGCAATGGGTGCTTTGGTTATACGGAACACCTGTCAGTCATGTGATTAGACATCTAAGTAGAGTTTAGAAATTCTAAACAAATGCTATTAGGGAAAATTTATTATCCTAGTTTATAATCAAAGCATTTTTTTTAATATTATTTTGTTCATTAAATACAAAGCCCAAGAGTCACTCAGGGTAGAGTGTTACTGAATGAGGTTGTAAGAGGAGGAAGTAAGAAGTGCCTATTATGAGGATATGTAGGATAGATAACAGCTGACTAAACTCGAACAGGTTAAGCCAGTGGTTCCCAACTTTTTTTTTTTTTTTTTGCAATGCCCCACTTAAGCATTTCTAAAATCCTGATACCCACCCCGTGACATAATTATTATTCAAAAAGTGAACTCCTATTCACACAGAGGAACTCTAAAAAGACCATTAACTCGGTCAAGACAACCTTCCAAAGAACATGGCATATATGAAAGAGTAAAATAGAAGAAATGACAGTTGAAGTACTGAGGAAGAAATTACTAAGAAATTGTTAAAGAAAAAAAAAAAAAAAAATATATATATATATATATATATATATATATATATATATATATATATATATATATATTTGTTTGTTTGAATAAAAACAGCTTTTGGAAGTAAAGTCTGATGATCCAGAACCCTGTTAAAGGGGTTATGGTGAAATAGCTTATTACATGGAATCTTAACGTGGTCTGTTTTTATTCAAACATATCTGCTCTGAATTTCACATTGAGCTCTCTGGATATCATCCTCCTCAGGTCTACCAATACGGATTACCTAAGTTTTTATATATATATATATATATATATATATATATATATATATATATATATAAAATAATCTTATAAATGTAAGTAAGTATACTCATCTGGATAAACCTTAGGTGTTTTGGCTTGTAAATGAACAAATCAATACCTAAGGAAAAAAAAAAGGAATAAAAAAAAAAGAAAAAACTAAGAACATGTAATTTTGGCAAAAATAATCGACCAGAATCCAAGCTCAGAGTACAAAGAAAAAAACCTCCGACACGAGTAAAATAAAAATAACTAAGCAAAGTGCTCAAAACGCTAAGTAGAGCAAATCTAACTATGAACCTAAAGAGCTAGGCAAACCTACCTAGGTTTCACCTACGCGGATTGTCAGGCTTCATAGTTATATATAGTATAATATATCTCAATGCATTAACTCATTAATTTGCTGACAGGCTTTCAATAATAAAGTTTGATTTACATCAATCCAAATCATCAATTCTCTTTCTACTGCACTCTCCAGAATTCCAGTCTAACTATATTCCTTAATTTGACTAGTTCAGGCATTCACAGTTAAAACCTGCTACCCTATGTATATAAAGTCAACTCATCTTCATTCCCTTTGTATACCATTGATAAGGAGGAAGTTCCACTCAAACAGCTTTTCTCCAGAAATGTTACTTTGTGGAGCAGGGTCTCGAAAGAATGCTTCCCCAATAACCATGATTTTAACCTTTTCAAGTCAATTATTATCTATCCTCCATATCTTCTTAATATGTACCTCTTACTCCCTCGTTGTATGCCCATACAATCTAATCATTAACCTTTACCTTGAGGGATTCTTTGGTTTTGTATTAGGTAAACAATAGTATAAAAAGAAAAAAGCCCAGCAAATCTTTGGCTGACTGAAAGGAAGAAATCACCACCATTGAATCACCACCACCTTCACTTTTTCTCTTACTTGTTATTTTTTTTTTTTTTTTTTGGTATCTAATTTATGTATCTTACACTCTGAATGCCTCTCGGCAGCCACCTGCTTTACAAGTTTGGCTAGCCAAATTTTCAGCAGCTATTTTATGTCTTCAACTAATAGCTGTGGTCTACCACAATTTATAGTCAAGCCACAATGTTAACTGTGCGAACCGAATGGTTAAATATAACCAAGGAGTACAAATTGTTATTTGATGTAAAAAGTAGTCAAACCCTACAGTATAAAATCATAGTTTTTATTTTAATTTTCAAAGGACAATACAAGTAGAGAAATATTAAGAAAAACCTACAAGCTTATTCTCATTATATATATATATATATATATATTATATATATATATATATATGTGTGTGTGTGTGTGTGTGTGTGTGTAGCATATCTTCATTCAAACTGGTTTCATTGAATAATATTGACATATTATGCCTACTTATTTTCATACTGATCCTTTCCAGTCGTCTAATTAGTTTCTTGATAAGATGAAATTCATCAATGAATGCACCATATTTTTTTAACCCATGTACTTTTCCGAATACATTACATTCACATGCTAATGCTCTTGAGAAAGGTATGAATCTTCCCCACCCCAGCTATGGGTAAATAGAAGGACAGACTGGGTTCTATAGCCTTGGATGGCAACTCGTCTCCCATTGCAAAAAAAAAAAAAAAAAAAATCTGCCTCGTCAGTCTTGTATCAAACGATACATGGTCACCTACACGTGTATCATGTATGGCACACAACTGATTGAATATCATCTTCCGGGGTAAATTACAAAGATAAACTTACTGTAACTGTGATAAAATCTGCATTCCATTGCAATGGCAATTTTTAAAAACATATGCAAATGTGTTGTTATAGTTATTTTAAAATTTTAAATTCATCTGTTTTAGTTATGGAATTTTTTGCAAAAACAAGCATTTCCATAGCTGACCAGAAATTGGTAGAAATGTAAAATGGCAGTAAATGTTATATCGACTTTAATATGTTTTTGCTATATTCGTAATAAATTTTGTTGAGTATTAGTTGGTTGATTTCTATATAGAGTGCCTCCAGAATTTGAAGTTTCTGTTTATTATTTTCATGGTGTAGTATATTGGTGTTGCTACAAGTATTTTCCTGTATTGTGAAAGGGGACAAATGTGTTTTTTAGATGTTGTGCAATAGAACTTGTATCCAACAAATCAAGTGCAAGATATCTTGCTAATGTTGTTGCATGCATACATACATACATACATAAATAAATTTTTGTCAAAGATATAATCTCCCAAAGGTCATTTAAACTGATATACAATGTTGTTTTTTTGTTGTTGTTTTTTTGAGAATTATAAATATAAATGATCTTAATTGGAATGTACCATGTAAGCTATAACCAAGGTGATACCTATATACCTTTTTGGATTCACCTTGGCTACAATACATTCCTTTACTATTTGAACAAATGAAGAATACAAATCTGAAATGGTTTTAGAACAATTGATTGATTTGTTTGTTTTTTTTTTTTTTATAGCTTTTTATCACTTTAAATGTCATTTTTAGTGGCTACTCGTATCTTAGTAAACACACCGTTTATATATTAAACAGTATATTTATTTATTTTTGTCTACCAGCCTGAATGTTCAAGAAATGTTATCAAATAAAAATTTGCATTCTCCAGAAGGAATTGAACCTGCATCCCTCAGAGGAGAGGGAGCTACCGTTAAGCCTGGCACACTCTCATCAACTTAGCCACAAAGAGTCGTCAGTCAAATTTTGTACTTTTAAGCAAAGTTTCTCTTGTTATAGAACCCTCAAAATTTTTCATATCTGTAATGTATTGTATCCAAATTTAAACTGAGAATTTTAGAACAGATATTCTATTAATCCAACAGATCTTTATCACTTTTATTGTAATTTTTAATGGATATTCATATTTGAGTAGGCACTCCATTTATTAAACAACATATTTATTTATTTCTGTCTACCATTCTGAGAAATCTTATTAAAGAAAAATTTGTGCTCTCTACATACACAGAGTGCCTACTCAACTATGAGTATCCACTAAAAGTAACATTTAAAGCAATAAAAATGTCGGATTAATAAAAAAAAATTCATTCTAAGATTCTATTTTATAGCTGATTAACTTTTTGTGGGTTATGTAAAGCTGAAACATTTTTAATTGTAAGAATAATTTTTTTTTACGAGTGAATATTGCAATAATAATTTTTTAGAGTCAATGATTTTATCAGATACAAGTTGTACTGTTTAACCCATAGCTGGGGAGGAGATTCATACATTTCCCAAATGTAGCACACAAGATGGAATTCGAACACAACACTCCAATTTCTCATTCCAAGTGCCTATCCATATATAATATAGAAGATGTATTCATTCATGTGTAGTATGTTTTGGGTAGATGAAGACGATGGATCACATCTCCAGGTCAAATATCAGCCGCTGCCCAACAGATATGTGGCTCTTGATTCTGTCAGGTGAAATCTCCTCTCCGGTTATTGATTTCAATCTAGAGATGGCGTGTCATCACTGCACTGGCTGTATACATAGCTATAAAGTACAGTCTATCCAATTGTGCTAAATGTATACTGACACAACAAAATGGGGTTATCTGCCCTTTGACAGGTCTTATTTTGCAATCCATCTTAGTGTTTAAGCCTACCTCCATCCCAGAAAAACTTGGTGAGGGAACCAGTTCAGTCACTAATGACCCAACTATATGATAGGCAGTACTGGGTTAGATGGTACCATTAACAAGCATTGTGAGCTGACAGAAATTAATTATTCAAACAATGAATTGTTAAGGAAGAGTCAGTCACAGGAACATGGCAATTAAAGATTAATTTTGTTCCAAATTGAACTCATTCCAATTCACAAAGACAACCATACTGCTTTCAAATGGATTATACATATACATACACACACATATATATATATATATATATATATATATATATATATATATATATATATATATATATATATATATATATATGTGTGTGTGTGTGTATATATATATATACACACACACACACACACACAAATGAGGTAGAGAAAAAAAACCAAAGATATTCCTCATTAAACACTGACACAAGTACCATATGAAGAAAAAATCCTTCCCTTTGAGCACAATTCCAGGGGTAAGACAGGGGGCTCAAAGTTTTTACAATTTGACTAAAAAGTTTCACCACTTGGAATATACAAAACCTAACCAGCAAATAGGAACTGAAAAACAATTTTAAAGAAAATAAAAAGTGTTGGGTTCCATTTCAGTCTGGCAGCAGTTCAAATGGGTGCAAATATACAGACAATGCTTTGATTTCGATTTTAATAAAAAGGACATTTTTAAGACAAATAGAAAAGCTGAAATTCAAAATTTATTTGCTTTCAAAACACTGAGAGGTCTTTTAAGTGCAAACACATGACTTTTTTCTACTTTGGAGCCCACCCGACAAAACCAAGTACATTTAACTCTTTCACCAGCTTTAATTTGTTCTTAAGATTAAAAAAACATGCACAATTTTCTTTCCACAAATATACCAAAGAAGAAACCAGATTATAGATAAAAAGAAACAAAAGTGTTGAAAATTTCTCCCAACTATCCAAACATTTTAAGAAACAAACAAAATATAAAACTTTGGTTTTTATGTAACATCAGGTATCTTTTTCATGTAGCATGGCCGGAAAAGTTTTTTTTTTTTTAAAGGATCAAAAAAAAAAAAAAAAAAAAAAAAAAAGCCATTACAAATGAATATAACCACTTTCTTAAAACTTAATTCCAATATTTATCAAGATACCTTATTACATTTGGCGGATTTAAGACAATTATAACAATAGCATAAAGAAACAATATAGTTGTATTAGAAGTTCAGATTAGGATGACTGGCAATGGGACATGTCTAAAAGGTGTGTAGAAATTGTTAAGAAAGTTTTAAAACTTAATTCCAATATTTAACAAAGTAGTTTATTGCTTACACTATCTATATTCATACTATTGTCTGAATCATTGTTGCTGCTGTAATCACGTTTCGGCCATCCTGCCCTTCAGACTCCATCAGGTGTATATCGATCTGGGTAACCAACAGGAAACCTGGAACTGAACCCATTTTTTAATCTATGGGGTTAGATGGTTCTCGTTTCACTGCCCATATCTAGGGATATCATCTAGTTCTTACTTTTAGTACTGCTCAGTTATTGCTTACCTGATCGAGGACAGTAGTCCGAATATAAATAGTGTAAATAATAACTTATACTAAAATTCAGACATAACTGATTGCATTTGAATGTTTTCATTCATTGACATTAAAACATTTACAGCAATAAAAATTACAAAAATTTACAAAAAAAAAAAAAAAAAAAAAAAAAATTGTACAGCCCAAATTTAATGTGTATAGAATATATTGGTCCCAGAGAGAGAGAGAGAGAGAGAGATATATATTTTCCATATTTCCGATTTCTGAAGTTGTGATAGAAGAATATATTCATATATTAAAATTTTTGTTCTTTAAGTTCAATGACTTTATTAAATGAAATACATTTAACAATATTGTTTGTAAGTTTTCCTCCACCAGATTTTAATATAGCAGAACAAAAAGTTATCAGAGAGAAATTAAAAATAAATATAAAAAAAAACTTGTAGATCACCAGAGAAATATAATTCTGTTAAATAGTGTACTAAGGAACAGAAAAAGTTTGTTAGAAACAGAAAAGAGTACTGAATTGTTATTTGACATCAATCTTCTTGCATAGCAGTGAATACTGAACAATCTCCTCACAGATGAAGAGAAAAGTGGAGGCAACAGAAATGTGGTTCTACAGAAGGATACTGAGAATTCCATAGATGGAACAAGTAAACAATGAGGAAGCTTAAAGAAAATGGTAACAAAAAGGACACTTAAAATCAGAAAGAGGCAGCTGAAACTTCTTAAACACATTACAATGAAGGAGGGCTTGAATAACGAACCTTGAAAGGCATGTCGAGGGCAAGAAAGATGGAAGGCAGTGGACCACCAACCTAAACTGATGGTAGACAAAGGGTGGGAGGCTTGGCAAAGGGAAAAATGCTACTAAGAGCTACAGGAAACAAAGTTGTGGAGAGCCATGATTGTCCACATCCTGAAGGGACATGACCCATAGAAGGTAATAGCATAGGGAAAGAATGTAGTTGTATTAGATTAGAAGTTCAGATTAGGATGACTGGCAATGGGACATGTCTAAGTATAAGAAAATATGCAATCAGTTTTAAGTTGATTTTGTTCTCAAAAAAAAGTAGATGAATAAGGTACAAGATTGTTAATAACATGGAGTGGTGAATTTTTAATTTTTTTTTTTTTTTATCGAATAGGCAGGAGGGGTTTGAAAAATCTGAGGTAGGTGGTTGGATTAATCTGCAACTTAATTGTAAACATACAACAAATTAAAGAGAAAACCATTTTCTTCTCTATCAAAATTTTTACCACAAATAAACAAAGGTTAAAATGCCTTTTTTGTTATTCTTTTCTTTATGTATCGTTGTGTTGGGGGTTAAAAAATAAAAATATGTGAACAGCATTGACAAGAGAACCTCATTTTGGTACATCAGGAACATATCTTTTTCACTTTGCAATAAAATGTGTTTAACCCTTCTATTGTTTTAATCCCTGTTCATATTCAATGTTACATTTTTGCACAACTATAAAGGTTTTTGTTTTTCTTTGGTAAGATATTGCTCAGAAGAGCCACATCAAAATGTTCTTTCCTCAGCTGAATCTTTTAAATTAGTTTTAAATATTGATGAAAAATGACATATTACACAACAAAAGTATTATTTTCTTTTGTTATGATTAAAATTTAATTTTTTAAATGGAATGAAACTTTAATTTGAATGAATTTTTCAAATCTGTAGCAAATCAGTTTTGCAGATCTAAATGTACATTTTCTTAGAAAATAACATTTTTTCTACCAAATTTACATGAAAATAAACTGCAGGTTGGAATGAAATTGGAATAAAAGATTTTAAAAAAATTTTTTTAAAAATTAAGTGGCGAGGGGGAGGTACAATTATAGATCTGAAAGTAGAAAGAAGTTGATAATATTTTGGACCACATTTTTAATTGCTAGTTATTTCATTTTAGTGGCAACAACTAATAAATTTCTTTAAAAAAAAGGGGGGGGGAATTAATGTGCTATTCTGTAGGTCAATGCTATTAAAAGAACAAGTGAATTAATCTATTAAATAGAAAGTAGAAATATATATGCTTATATCTTTAATGACCACTTATGATATAGTTCAGAACATAAAACTATGAGCCGTTAGACCATTATTTAATAAAGAGATAAAAATGAATTCATCTTTGTTTCATTTGCAGAGCACATTTAAAACTAAAAGAACCCAGTTCATATTTCTGAGAGGAAAATTAATGTAAAGTTTTTAAAATATCAAACAGTTATAGATGATGGGTTTTAGTTTTAAGAAAATTGGAAATAAAGCTGCCTTTGCAAATGATACAATAGATAAATAATTGATTTTTGCTTTTGTTTTTTTAGCAATGTCAAAACAGAAAAAAAAAAACCACCAGAAATAAGCCAGCCATATGAGCATTTAATGTTAATTGACTTTTAAGAATAGTGGGAACAAGGTTGCCAAATTGGGCAACATTTGAAGTTGAATGGACTTTCTTCTCATTAATAGCCCAATTTAACCTAGTTTATACAGGGTGCAACAGAAATACCTCTCACATATACCTCCCAGAAACACCTATATAGTGGTAAGACATAAGCTAGATGAAGCCACTAATGCCTTAGCATTATGCAAGAGGCATTTCTGCGAGGTAGGTGTGAGAGCCATTTCTGCCATACCCTTTATAATACACACAAAAAAATGTGCTGAAAAGTTCTCATCCAAATAAGGGATAAAAATAATTTTAAATTTTGGTCAGATTTTGGGAAGTGAGAATTTTTTAATGCCTGTTCCAAAATACCACCCACTGACAGATGTCAAAGTAATTGAGAACCATTTCAGTATGGTGCCAGAATCTCCATCTTGAACATTTTTTTTTTTTAATAAACAGCAAGGTAGTTACTGAAATTGAAAAAAAAACAAAAACAAAGGACATCCAAAGAAACAGATGATGATGATTATTGACATTGCACATAAATTTTCGAAGGATGCTGAGGATACTATGGACTGAACATATGAGCAACGCCAAAGTTTTGAAGAAAATGGAAACAAAAAGGAAAATAATGCTTAACATCAGGAAGAGGTGGCTAATGTTTCTGGGACACAATGAAGAAGAAAGGCTTGGAAAGTCTGATACTAACAAGACAGAGGGCAAGAGGGACAAAAGAAAACACACATAACATACTTAGTGAGCTTGACTAAATGGCAAGATTGATTCATAACTTTCACAAGGGTATTTGCACATATGCAAATGTAATGAACTTGGCTGAAATTCAAACTTGCTTTGATTTCTCATTCTGAGCTGTTATCCATTAAACAACTTACACACAGGAGTACTTTTTCCTCAGAGTAATCATGTGTTCTCCAAATTGTTACTTAAAAAAAAAAAAAAAATTAGAATAAAAAAAAAAAAAATCATTGGGTTCAGAACAATCATTTTTGTGCTAATACCCTTGGAAAAGGAGGCATGAATCCATCCCTCCTCCAGCTACAAGTTAAATAGCAAGGCAGACTGGACTCTTCAACTTTGGGTGGCAACCAGTCTAAGAGAAAGACGGCTGAATTAAAAAGCTATCACCTGTGATCTTGAGTATTCTTGTCATTGGATTATTATGTTCAGGATGCAGTATTCATGTTGTACAAATTAACAGAAACTTAACAGAACATGTAAAAAAAAGTTATCTTGTTTGAAATGGAGTAGGACACCATCGTGTGTGTGTGTGTGTGTGTGTGTGTGTGTGTGTGTGTGTGTGTTCACCTACTGCCTGGTTCACACTCCTCCTCTGTTTTTTGAATAGGATTAAAAGCTTATCCCTTGTTTCCTGTTCCTTGTAAAGTCTTGTCATTCTCTTTCATTTGCAGTAACCCCTTGGGTCTTACTGTAATTACCACCTTGTTTGGAGTGAAATCATAACATTACATAACATTACATTACATAACCGTTACGCTACCTAACATTATGTATACTGCAGTAAATACATGTCAACAGTAGATGAGGTTTTTTTTGGAGGTGGAGGTGGATCTTGCAGACAATGTGACCTGTGTAATTATGACATTTCTTTAAATGTATTTTCTGTCTAAAATAGTCCTTTATAAAAAGTCATACAGTAATTGTAATCTGTAGTGTTCTTTGCCCACAACCTGAAAGTTAAATAGGTTTTAAAAACACTTACCTTTTTAGCTATTCATTTTTGTTTTTATTTTTATCTCCATAAAAGTAAAATGCCAAAAAGTCAACATTATCCTTCCTGTTCTTCAGTATATGGAGTGATTTTGTTCTTTATATATAAGTACAGTGTATGCACATGTGTGTCCAAGCAACTCCTCCACTCCCACTGATCCAATTTCAAAGATTCATAGATCATTCAAAAGCTCTAAAAAGTTGGACACAGGGAATGATTTTCGTTGAGCTCAGATTCAGGATTGCCAGATTATGCAAGGTTAAAAATATATATTAATATATTATACTAGCCATTATTGCTGCTTTCATGGTTCAAGGGGAGTAACTCTTATTTTCCTTTTGTATCTAAAATTGTAGCTAGCTTAAAAGCCACACTATCAGGTAACATTTAAGCTAGCTCCTGTTGAGGACTCTTGGTTAGACCATCATCACAATAGCTAGGGCATCAATAAACTACAGAAGAACTCAAAATTGATTGCTGCATTTAAGCTTATCTTTTAAAAGTTCAATAATAATTCTTCTGTTGCTACTTAATTTAAAGACGATTTCATGTCCATAGATCCTTATTTTCCACACAAACAATTATTCTTATTTCATGGGTGACAGAACAGGGGACAATTTATAAGATAAAATTAATATAGTATAAAGATGGGAAAATAGAAATTAGAATTAGTTATACATTCAACATTTGAACTGTTAGAAAAACATAATAGCTAAGTAAATTCTGAGATTGAAAAGCCCCAGCTCTACTTTATAGTAATTTGGTATTTACTTGAGGGTTTCATGTGGGGAGCCCGAGCACATACACCCGGGCTACAAACAAAAATTCCCCGAGTCACCGCAACCATCAGTTGCGCTGACCTCATTACAAGCATCACTATATCTCTCTCTCTCTCTCTCTAGTGCAATGAGAGGTCAGGCTGTTCCCCCAGGCTGGCACCTCTCATTATAATTTTCCAAAGACAGAGGCACAACTGAGAGATGATAAATAACATGTTACAAACCACTCGAGAGAGCAGTTGATTTACTTGATGCCTCCACCAAATCAGGTTGTAACACAAGGTCAGTTTTTATCATGGAGACCCACTGGTCTTAGCTTGTCCAAGCTGGTCAAAGGTAGTCATAGCTGGTCATAACTGGTCCAAGCTGATCAGTTATGATACTACCAGTGCAAGGAAGGATCCATGTAACTGGTAAATATCAGAATGTATATCCCACTCAAGAGAGCAGTTTGTTCCTTATAACACTAAAAGCTCAATATATGTATTATATGTTATCTACTTCTAGGCAAAATCACTCTTCAGGTTCAACTAATTTGCATATTGATTTAAAAATGTCTATCTTATTAATTAACTGTTTATTACTCTTCTTTTATTCAAGGATTGTTTTGATTTTCATATTCAGTTCTGTTTAGAAATATCATCTTACATCATCTATTTATGCTTATTTGGCTATGTTTGGTGATGAGAGGGGGAATCTACTACAGTGTTTGGAGTTGCATTATCATATGCACAGACACATACATACAGGTGTAAGCATTTTAGTTCACAACAACACATCCATATAAGCAATTCGAGGCTAGGTGCAGATACATATCCATGCAGTCAGGCATACATATACATATATATATATATATATATATATATATATATATATATATATAATGTAGTTTTTCTATTTCAGTGTCGGGACCTTAACATTTTATATGTAGCGATGTTCATTTCAACAAGGAGCAGGTAGGAGTGTTCTTTATGCTTTTCAGATCTACCGCATGGGCCATCAGAGAAACTTACACTTCCTTACACACACACACACGTGTACATACACCATTATTGTTCTGGGCCTTTTCCTCACCATTTTGGTTAAGCTGAGTTCTGTTTGTGGTCATGGTGATGATGTTTGTATTTTCAATGCTAACTGCTTGTGTGTTGTTGATGGTTGTGATTATGCTGGTAGTGATAATAGTGTGTATATATATATATATATATATATATTCATGTAAGGGCACATAGCACTCACCTCTACCCTACCGTAAATAAAGGGACTGCTCCTCTAACAGCATGGTATAAATATCAATATTTAAATTTTACAACAGTCAGTTTTCAATAAGCACCTGATGATTGCATTGTGCATGAAACTCAGAGTTATGTTACTAGTAAAAAAAAAAAAAAAATTGTATATTTTTTTATTAGTATATTCTAGCTCAGTTCTTATACATCAAACACTGTTTTATTAACACCAACGTTCAATTATATATATATATATATATATATATATATATATATATATATATCTATATTTGTATATCCTTGCTTGAACCAGCTTCTAATGCTCTGGATGGATAAATGCTTGGCGATAGTAGTCATGGTTTAGTGGGCACAATCCCATGGGTAAAGGAAACTTGGATGAGTTCCACCATGGAATTTGTGAATGAGTGGTGCAGTATCAAGTCTAGTTCGCCACCTCTTCGTCACCAAGGCCCATTAGTATAGCTGTTATGACGTTTATCTGTCAATGTAACTGTCTGGGTTTCAATTCTAGGTAGTGGATACGCACTGCTGAGGAGTCCTAAATATAGGATGAAACGGCCGTCCAGTGCATTCTGCATCCTGTTGAGGTTTCTTCTAGACTCGATGAATTACTTAATTATCTCAAATCCTCCTTAATTTCTATCATTTATATATATATATATATATATATATATATATATATATATATATATATATATGTGTGTGTGTGTGTGTGTATATGTGACAGCGTGATTATTTGAAATATAACGAAAGAAAAAGTGCCTAAGTATCTTGCAATCTGCAAACAAGAAAAAAAAATGACAATGAAGAAAGATGTGAAAACATGTCTGATTGTAAATAGGAATCCGTCTGTAGTTAAGTAGTCTGACGCACAAACACACACTCACTGGGGACTGATGTGCGAGAAAAGCTTTGATCTACTGAATTGACAGTGATAGTGAACAGATGATAGAAAAAGATAAGCAAAGAGACAAAAGAGGATATGCATACAACCAGGGCTAGGGTTATCAGCCCAAAACATCACAACATTCAGATTGAAATCTGCCATGTCAAAGAGCAGAAGAGAAAGAAAGAAAGAAAGAATCAACGCCCGAGAAAGAGAGAAGCAACTAAATTGGGAGGCGAGATGGGGAAGCAGAGACTGACAAGTTACAGGGCGTGGTGGGTAAAGTAGCCTCGAGGACTTGAACAAATATCGTCCAGGTAATTAAATTTCAGCTAAAATAAATTCCATTAACTCTAATCGTTTTCTACCTTGTTGATGGAGTTAAGATATCAATACAAAATTTGTTCTATCTTGGCAATATTTTCTTTCAATTCATTATTGTTCTTTACATTTTTTTTTTTCTCAGCTTCTGAGTATTTTTACTGTCCCCCACCACATCCACCCACACTGATTTAACATCTTTTTTTCCTCTTCCCTTTTTTGACATCTTCATTTTCTTTCATCTGTTTACATTAAACTCTTGTTAAATGTTTGAAACGTTTTTTTATTTTTTTCATTCTTCGCTTCCTCAGTGCATGTTAACCATTTTGTGCATCATTTTGTGTAAACTGGACAAAACAAATTTCAGAGTCAAAAGCCAAAAATAAATTTTTACCGCAGATAACATTTGCAATATAAAAGAGATTATTGCTTATACAAATTCTGTACAGAATGCTATTTTGAATATCTCAAGAACATAATTTACATCTGGACTAATGTCCTCATCTTATCATTATCACAATGTTTCAGCTATTTGTGCCTTCTTCAGGTATCAGAATTTCAAATTGAACCCTTTATTTAATTAAATTATTCTTGATCCAATGTTCATATCTCAGCAATATCTGAGCAGTACTAAATAAGAATGAGATGAGATATTCTAACAGTTTCCATGGAATCCGAGTCTGTACTACCTTGCCTAGGGATTGAACTCGTAATTTCGATGTCACTATTTCATGAAGTAACATTCTAATTCATCAGGCTGTGATAAAGATGAGGACATTAGTCCAAATGTAAATTAGTGTAGGTAAGAACATCTCATCCCCAAAATTCAGAGATTATCTCAAGAACAGGTTGCACAATCTTGAAATAAATCCACAACCAAAGAATTTTATTGCACATACATAAACAGACACTCTCCCGTGCAGTTACTCAGCAAATAAGTTTGTATATTGTGCAACCATTACATTCAGAGTGAATAAGCATTAGGCTCTGAATTAGACTGTGAAGACAATTAAAAAGATTAAAATTTGGAGAAATTTGATACTCACAAGACATACTCAAAGCAAAATGGATAAAGGTAAACAGCACATAACCTACCTAATGAGCTTATGCAAATGGATGGCACTAAGAGCTAGAAAGGACAGGAAGTTGTGGAGAGCCATGATCACCAACATCCTGAATGGACACAGCACATAGACAGGCAAAGTCCAGATAAATTTTTTAATACCAACACTTTGTAATTGAACAGAAATTGGTTGAAAATGATCCATTCTGGAAAGTCTTTAACAAGAAAAGCATCCAAAAATATTGAATGTGTGCAGATTGCAATTGAAGAAAATTCCATACACTGCATATTTTGAGCATCAGGACACTGATGACCGTGGCTCTCCACAATTTCTCAACTTAATTCTTAATAAATTTTGTCGGTTTGTTATCTCTCCTAAACCCTTTTTCCGCCATCCATTCACTCAAGCTATCTAGGTAAGTTACACATTATTTTCCTTTGTACCTTTTGCTTTCAATCTTTCCTGAGAGTATCAAATTTTCCAAGCCCTCTTTCCTCATTATATGCCCTAGAAATTTCAACTATCTTTCTGATGTTAATTATAAGTGTCCTTTTTATTTCTGTTTTCTCTAAAACTTTGTCATTGCTCACCTGTTGAGAGCATGGGATTATCAGCATCCTTTTGTAGATTCACATTTCTGTTGCTTAAAGTCTCTACATCTTTGATAAGATTGTCCAGAATTCACTGCGATATAGGAGGACTGGTATTACATAATCTTGTACTCTTTTCTTTGTTTCTAACAAAATTTTCCTGTTTCTGAATACTCTGCTTAACTTTTGGAAAGCCCCTTTTGTTATCCTAATGCGTCTTTGGATTTCAGTATCACACTTCCAAAAATATTTAAATGGTTGCATTTGTTTAATTTTGGTATCTTCAATTTATAATTTGAAGGAGATTTAAGTGTTATTATCCTGGGTATGTTACATTTACATTAATATTAAATCATTTCTGGCCAAACCTTGTACAATATTCAAAACCATGAAATGACAATTTCCATTTTTTTTTTTTTCTCTTCCGCACCCTTCTCAAAATTGAAGTAGAAAGTATAAGGAGTGCTGAAAAGTTCTTGGCCTGATCAGTCATCTTAGACTAAAAAAAATAAATAAAACTGATTCTAACAACTCATGACAGAAAAACAAAACAGGTTTCGAGAGGTTTTGATGCTAAAATATTCTTAACACTTCTTAAAAACTTGACAAATTCTCAATAATGTAGAATAAAACATTCACCCATGATGTCTGGGTGTCTATTACATAAACTAGTCTAATACAAGAAGCTCTTAAAGGGGGGAGGGAATCTAATTTATTTTTTTTTACATTTTGGGAAGTAGATCAGGTTGAAAACTTCAGCACCACATTTTTTTTGTTAACCTTGCAAACTAGAAATTTTCTTTTTAATCAATTCATCCCAAGTAAGGTAATAATTCCACTAAGGCATAAGGAACTGCTGGGAGTGAAAGAGAATGAGAAGACTTTAGAAGGAACTAGAAACCCAATCCTAAACAGGAAACAAGGGATAAACCTCTACTCATCTATTCACTCCAAGCAAGGTGATAATGCCACTAAGATGCAAGGGGCTACTGGGAGTGAAAGAGAATGAAAAAGACTTTAGAAGGAACCAGAAACCCAATCCTAAACAGGAAACAAATGATAAACTTCTCCTCCTGTTCAAAAGAATAAGAAGGACTGTGAACCGGGTGATAGGAAAAACTAACTACTCCTATTGAGGAAAAAAAATAAATAATGCTTCAAAGTTTAAACAAAAACAGAAGTATAGAGTTGAAGACGACTTTAGAAGGAACCTGAAACCCAATCCTAAACCGGAAACAAGTGATTTGTCAGGAAATTTTATATGCTAATTTTAGCAAAAGAAAATATAATTTTTTTTATAGACTAAAAATTTAAAACCATCTTCCAGAATAAAAAAAAAGTTAATATATATTAAAAAATATAAATACACCTTCCCCAAATCTAATCTACGTCATTGCCAAACATATATACAGTAAGTTCTCTAACAAAGGGCTACTGATACCTCAAAGGTTATTTTAATTTTCAAGCACTAAGTAACCTTGATAATTCTTAAAAATAACTTAATACAAATACTGCCTTTAAACTTCCTTCTTCCAACTGATTATTGGCTGAAATGTAACTAAAGAAAATTTTAATATTTACACTAAAATCATTTTCTTTCTCCTTTGGTAAAAAAAAAAAAAAAAAAAAAAAACAACCTCTTTTTTCTTTAATAACAAGTCATTAAATTGAGTAACCATACAAAAATAGAAAGGGATGAGAGACAAAGATGTGTCTTCTCCCCAGATTTATTCTACAGTCACACTATAGAAAGTTGTGGAGAACAACAATCGCCTATATGCTGAAGGGACAGGGTACATAGAAGAAATGATATAAATGACTGGCCAATAAATTTGTTCAGTTTAAGTAAAAATACAATTGTTTATTTATTTTCAACATTCACTTTATTGAATATATTTAGCATTTTGTTTCACCATCTGCAGGATAAATTTGGAATTCTGCTCTCATTGAACTTTTTATCTATCTTTGCATAGAATTGCTCAAGGTGCCTTTTGAACTCTTCCAGAATTTAAAAAAAAAAAAAAAAAAAAAAAAAAAAAAAAAGAGGAGGATCTCTTAATAGCCAGATTAAAAGATAATCCAAAAAGTGCAATATCTGGTGGATACAATAAATCAGTGAAAATGTAACCATTTATAACTGGTCACCAATTGAAATATGCAGTTTAGTACTATCATGATGGAATGGTACATGCTTTTTTTTGTTTTGCCTTTACTAATTCTGGATTTTTTCATTAATTGCTGCTTTCAACTGGGAACAGTACTTATTCAAATTCATTGCTGTTTTGGAAGGAGTTTGTAGTAATCACCCCCCCCCCACCAAAGTAAAAAAAAAAAAAAAAAAAAAAACACACACACACACACCAATTTCTTTAGATCAAAAAATAAATAAATAAATAAACAGTTTGGTATGCTTATTCATTTGTTTTTGCTCATGGCTTAACATTTGCAGGTTATTTAAAGCCAGAAATATTTTTAGAGTGTTAGAAATTTTTAGAGATAATAATTTTACTGATTCAAGTCCTATTAATTAACCCATAGCTGGTGGGAGAAGAGGTGGATACCTTTCCCAAGAATATTTGTGCATAAGTGAATATAACAACTGTAATTGGAATATGGTTCTTCAATTTTCAATTCCAAGCCATTATCCATTATACTATCAGCACATCCAAGTTTACAGTACCTCCAAGCAGTAACCCATCTAAGTACTGACCAGACTAGACATTGCTTAACTTCAGTGATCATACAAGAACAGGTGTTTCAATGTGATATGGCCGTAAGCCTTGGTATGATTAGTAATGATGCATTTTTACCTGCCTACAATATCTAACACTGCTTTAAAGCCTATGCTATTTATTTTTGCCACAATTAAAAAAAAAACAAAAAAAAAAAAACATTGAAATGCACCTGCTGAGTTGCATTTTAATATTGCACATTAAAGTGACTAACAAACTGATGCAACTGATGTTCAATACTTCTCATCTCAGTCAACATGAAACTACAAATCACTTGATACATTAATCATTCATTCACACTATCTTAAGAAACTAATCTAAAAAATGACTTACAATCTGTTGTTAAATGGGGCAAGGAGTGGTTTGTTAATTTTAATACCTCAAAAACAAAACTGCTCTTTTAATCATCTGAGAGAACCCCTTTTTTTCCATCAGCATGTCTGATGCTAACCTCCAGCAGAGTGAATCCTTGCATCTTTTCAGACTAATGCTTTCAGCTGATATAAGATGGAAAGAGTTGAATCCATTGTTAAGTCTGCAGCTAAGAAAGTTTGTTCACTATGTTGTTCTAGACAATTTTTTCTTGATAGAATCTATGTTATATATTTATGTTTACCATTCATCCTTGCTTTGAACATTGCTGCCACATCTGGTCCGGTGCTGCTGCTGCATATTTTGAGATTCTTGGTAAAATCCAAAAGAAGAATCTGCAATGTTATTGATCCTGATCTGGTATCTCTGCTTCAGTCACTTTTCCACCACCATAACATAGCTTCCCTGTGCCCTTTCTAGAAATACTTTCATGGTAATTGCTCTGATGAGTTATCCTTTTTGGTGCTTTGACTTTATAAATTTAAGCACACTATTAGATTGGCAGCAAGATTTCATCATTTTACATTTGAAATGGCTAGATATAACTAAGTTCTATGCTCACAGTTTCTTCTCTTGCACTTCTCACTTCTTCCGGCTTCTTGCTTCCCAGTCAAATTTGATCTTAAATTTAAATGCAATGTCAATCGTTATCTTCTGTCTTAATTTATTTACCGTTTCAGAGTTCTTTTAAAAAACGAAAAAAAGTTTTTCTTCCGTCTTAGAATAAAAAAAAAAAAGACAAATGATATTATTTTTTTTAATAAGGGTAATTAAAATTAAATGCTCTTAATTCCATCCTATGACAAAAACAGAATGAGCATTTCAAATTCATTATCACTTGGTAAAAAAAAAAAAAAAAAATCCTTCAGCAGAATTTTTTATTTGTCAATGTAAACTGACATTGTAATCAAAAGTCATCTATTTTATATTTTAATTGAAAAACCACTTACGAATGTTATTTCTAAATTCAAGTTCATTAACAAGTTTCATGTGCAGATTATGAATAATCTGCATGTATTTTATACACATTCATCTTAATACCTTAAAAGAATATCAGTATAAAATTTTAAAATAGTTATAGACAATATATCAGTAGTGTAACACATACCATATATACTACTATATAAGCCAACTTCATGTATGTATAGGGAAACCCCTTAATTTTTCTGCATGAATGTTAACCTCTCCAGAATACATTTACCTGTGTATAGTACAACCAGTTACAAAAAAAATACGACTTTTAACCACTTGGAAAGCGTGTTGTGAAATTGGTTATTGGGGGGGGGTGATCATAAAACCTCACAATATACTCTATTGATTGATTAGTTTTATAAAAATTAACCTTTTGCAGGTTATTTAAAGCCAGAAAATATTTTTAGATTGTAAGAATTTTTTGTAGGTGTGGAGGTGAAGAGATAATAATGGCTTAGTGATACAAGTTTTGCTACTTAACCCATCACTGGAGAGGAGAAGAGGCGGATTCATACCTTTCCCAAGGTTATTTTTATATAAGTGAATATAACAGAGCCACCAGGAATTGGAACTTGGCTATCCGATTAACAATTCCAAGCCATTAGCTATTACACCACCCTCACATCAAGCTTACAGCACCTGGTATTCCCAAGTGATCACCCATCTGGGCATTGACCAGGCTTGACATTGCTTAACTTCACAATCATACAGGAAACAATATTTCAACGTGATGTGGCCATTAAGTGTATTATACTCAAGTATATATGGTAGAAGTCTGTATTTTAATTAAGTCATCAGTCAATGATTGTTATTTTTCTCTCTCAAAATATTTGGGACTTTTATAATGTTAAAAGGACTGATTAATAAGGGAATACCAGTCATTCTTTGTACACCTCTTCATCTTTTGTCAAATGGTATATTCATTAAATACAAAAAAAAAAAAATAAATAAATACATAATTGTAAATAATAGAGGTTTTAATCAAATCTGAATTGGTTAAGCATCTCACTTTACACAACTTTCTTTCAGATAAACAATGACTTTTGTTTCTCTAGGTCAACCACTGATATGTTAACAGTTTCACTGAATTTGTCTATCAAGCTTTAGATCAGAACAAGAAGGCTCAGGCTATGGCTTTAGATATCTCAAGGGCATTTAACAGGGTTTGGCATGTTTGGATTCTTCACAAGCTCAAGGGCTATGGTGTTGAGCTGAATATTTGATTTGATCCAAGCTTAACAAATCATAGAATAAAAGATGCATTGAATGAACACTATGCCAAAGAAAAGCTCTAATAAGTGAAAAAGTAAAGGTTCTTAATAAGGAGGGAAAAATCAAAACAAATCTTTGAGCAATTACATAATTTCAAATATATATATATATATATATATATATATATATATATATATATATATATATATATATGCAGAGGTTGCTAAGATCTGTGGTAAGAAGAAATTTCTATCATCACAAATTTTATTACAGTAAATTGTTTTGTTCTATTTTGTTTTTATTACTTATTTTTGTTAATCTCCTATTGTGCCCAATAAGATCTATGGTAAAAAAAGAATCTACTCGTCACCTAATTTTTATTACAGTCTATTGTTATAATTGTTCTATTTTATTAGTTATTGTGCCTAATAAGATCTAGGTAAAAGCAAATTTGGTTTTTGTTTCTTCAAAATGGTTATTACTGTGTTTGTCTATCAAGCTTTAGATAAGAATAAGGCTCAGTCTGTGGCTTTAGATATCTGAAAGGCATTTGACAGGGTTTGGCATGCTGGCCATCTTCACAAACTCAAGGCCTATGGTGTTTTGGGATAAATATTTGACAATCCAATCACTGTTAAATTGTGTAATGAAAGTCAAATTGAATGGCTACGCTTCTCGACTTTCACATTAATATGGAAGTCCTTCATGGTTCTATCCTTGGATCTATATAGTTTTTTATCTTCAATGACCTTCCCAATGTGTTCAGTTCTCAACTCCAATATTTATGCTGATGACAATTATTTACACTGGTCTTAATAGTAAGTCTGATAAAACAAAAACTGGCAGCTGCTCTCAACAATGACCTTGACTAAGTTATTAACTGGGGCAAGAAATGGCTTGTAAATTTTAATACTACAAGCTTTTAATCATCATAGAGATCCACTTTTGCTTTCCATCAGCATGGCTGATGCTAACCTCGAAGAGAGCAACTCTTAGCACCTTCTTGTCTTACATTTTCTACTGACATGAAGTGGAAAGATTATATTGAATCAGTTGCAAGGTCTGCTGCTAGGAAAGTTGGTTCACTGTGTTGTACTAGATAATTTTTCTTGCCAGAATCCATCCTGCACATTTATAAAGCTACCTTTCATCCATACATTGAATATTGCTGCCATTTCTTGTCTGGTGCTCCTGTAACATATATCAAGATTTAACAAAATCCAAAGAACAGTCTGTAATATTATCCATCCTTTTCTGACATCTTGACTTCAGTCACTTTCCATACTGCTGTGACATAAATCTTCTGTGTCTTTTCCATGAATATTTTCATGGCAATTGTTCTAATGAGCTCTCCTACTTGGTACCTCGACAGCATGAATTTAAGCATACCACTAGATTGGTTATTAGGTCTCATAGTTACATCAAGCTGTTTCAACAATAAAACTAAGTTCTAATCTAATAGTTTCTTTACTTACACTTCGGAAATCTTCCAGTTATTTTTTCTTTTTTGCTTCCTTGCAAGTTCCTATGATCTTCAAAAGTTTAAATGCAAAATAAATTGCCATCTTCTGTCTTCATGAATCCTGTTCTTTTATTGTCCTTCCTACTTTCAAAAGCCTTTTCATTCTCTTTCCCTCCCAGTAACCTCTTGTACCCAAGTGGCATTATCACCGTGCTTTTGGAGTGTGTGTGTGGTGTGGGGGGGAAGTGGAAGTAACTGAATCAAACATTCTCACTGACAAATTTTTAAAAAAAGTGTCAACTAAAACAGAAAGCATATCTGATGGTAAATGACATCCAGTTTTGTTTCCCCATATATATTAGGCATTTTGACATATTGTAATGGCTAGCTCTGAATATCTGAGATGAGATGAGATTTTTTTTTTTTTAAGAAATGAATAATAATTTGTTTTGTAACATACATTCTTCAAATTCTCAGAGATGAGTTGTCAGTGATTAATAGATATATTTTTTTTTTTTTTTTTTTTTTTTTTTTACAGCTTATCAACCAGTTATAGGTTATTTAAAGCCAGAAAATATTTCTAGATTGTAAAAATTTGGGGAGATAATGATTTACTGATACAAGTCCTACTAATTAACCCATAGTTGGGAGGAGGAAGAGATGGACACATACCTTTCCCAAGGGTATTTGCATGTAAGTGAATATAACAAACCCAACTGGAATTGGAACTCAGCTCTCAGATTTCCTTTACATCACTTGCAGATTCAAGCTTACAACACCTGGTATTCCCAAATAGTCACCCATCTAGGTACAAACCAGGCTTGATGTTTAACTATAGTGATTGTACAAGAACAGGTGTTTCAACATGATGTGGCCATAAACCCAAGTCAGTAATTTTACCTGGTTTCATTAAGTTTTGAGTTTTTCAATATCAGACTCTTTCCACCAGGTAACTCCCACTTGTGTTGAGCAAATACAAGTTCTCATCTCATTGGTTGAGTGCTACATATTCTTTGTACATGACATGTTTCTGTGGTTATTTGGAACTGTTTACCTTCTTGTTTATATAATATATATAACATGAATGTCAGTGTGTTACACTTTTTCAACTTCACTCCTAGAGGCTGTAGGCCAACAGACATCATTTGGGAATCAGGCCAACTCCATGAGAAAATTAAAAACATTCTGGGCTGGATCCAGACACGCAATCATGAAATTTTAGATTCCCAAATTTCCATTACTGCGATTGTTTTTGGTGATTAGTTTATTTTGTTTTTAATGTGATATTTTTTTTATAACTTGGAAATAAATTTGCAAATAATCAAAATTATGAAATCCACCAGAAGTCACCCATGAAATAAAAATAATGGTTTGTACAGAAAGTAAGGACCTAGATACATCAAATTGTCTTCAAATTAAGTGACAGCAGAAGAGTTATCGTTGAACTTTTAAAAAGGTAATCTTACATATTAATGCAATACTTAAATGCAATGATTAATTTTGAGTTCGTCTGTAGTTTATTGTTGCTTATTGCATCTACTCCTCCCTATTGTGATGAAGGCCTAATCAAGATCCCTCTGCAGGAGCTAGGTTAAATGCTGCCAGATAGATCAGCTAGTATATTTAAGAGCTTCAATGACTTAGAAAATTTCCATTCTTCCTGATTATTATTTTTTTTGTGAAATAACTGTCAAGCCTTTAAAAAATATATATATATATATATATATATATATAATAATATTGTGAAAAAAATGTATCAGCTGAAATGAACATTTATCCCTGCTAAAATTTACATCTGTTTTCTCACTATATATATATCATGAAATCTGGAGGTCATTTGTCACGTACATTCTTTGAATACTCTGAGATAAATCATTAGTGATATTTTCTTTGCGTCCAAGTCATACAGCCATAAACCAAAGACATCAGTGAGTTTTACCTGGTTTCATTAAGATTCAGGTTTTTCAACATCAGATTTTTTCCACCAGGTAACCCCATTTGAGTTGAACAAGTAAAAGTTCTCATTGGTGGTTGGGTGCTACGTATTCTTTGGGCATGCTTGTTTTAGCAGTTTTCCATTTTGGGGTAGAAGTGTTCTGACCATTTTATTTTATTTTTTCTGGTTTGTTAAGAGGTTACTTGGAATTGTTCGCCTTTGTTAGTATGGTAAGTTGTTATTAATAATAATTTAAGAAAAAAAAAGAAAATACAATATCACACACACATTTATGTATACTTAGCATATTAGTGTCATTTGCTACATGTTTTTCTTTGTAATCTTTTTCAAAATCCTGTTCTACCATTATGCTTACTTTATGTGGGACTAAGCATGCCTTATACGACTGTAACAATGCATTTTCTCAGTACAAAGATTAGGTCATTGATAATTAGCAGATGATGGGCAAGTCTATTGTTATGGACAGAGAAACAATGAGGAAAGTCAGACTGTTTATTATTAAATGCATTATACAGACTTTTCGTCACCACTTATTACATCTAAATGATAAAAGTTGTAATATTCTCAATGTAGGCATAATTAATACTGTAACACATTGTTACTTTAATGGTAATACCAATCTTGATGACAATCAATTGCTCGGTATTTATAAACCCTGGATCTAAGCTGAATGTGGGTAGTGAAAGTAGTCTTCATTCAATTATCAAAAAAAATGTATATAAAAAATTAGTATAGCACTAGTATGTCGACTGATTTTTTTTTTTTTTTTTTTTTTTTACAGCTTATCTGCCCTTTGTGGATCATTTAAGTCTAAACAGATTTTGGATTGTAAAAATTTTTTTTTTTTGCAAGTGAATATTGAATTAACAATGTGTGGAGATTAATGATTTTTTACAGATACAATAAATCCTATTTAACCCATAAATGGAGGGGGGAGATAGATTCATACCTTCCCCAAGAGTATTTGTATGGAAGTGAATATTAACAAATGCAACTGGAATTTAAACTCAGCTCTCTGATTCCTCATTCCAAGTCACTATTGATTAAAACATCCATATATTCTATAATACTAGTAAAAAAAATTCATTTCTGTATGGATAGCACTTCTACCAAGGATCAATGTAGTATCTGTGCTCTCCATAGAGTATTTTTAATTTAATTTTACCATGCTGCTCCAGCAGCAGAACACTAGTTTAATGGATATATTGTTTGCTGGCTCAGTTAGCCTGATACAGATTAGGCTGTTAGCAATCAAGATTGTTTCTCTGTAATTTCTATCATGTGATGATAGAAAAAAAAAAAAAAAAAAAAATCAGTATTATTAATAAATTGTTTTTCTTTTCTTTGTATTGTATTACTCAGTGACTCCCCAGGCAGTAACATATCCAACGCTGCCAAAAATTACAACATTTTAACAGCTTAAGCAACAAAGCCACAGAAATAAATCCAAACATCAGTTATCTATACATATAAGTGAACGAGATAAAGAACAAACAAGTACACTGTGGTTGGACAAAAGCTCTCTACAAATTTCGACTTACAAGATAATGGATCATTGAAATGATTTAAATTAATTTCACTTGTGTCAGTTGCTTTCAATCTGAAAGGTTTCTTTGCTGTAAGCTTGTCTTGTTAATGCAATCAATCAAAGTTCACACTAAGTAAATCAACGTTTTCTTTTTTCATCTTATATTTTAAATTCTTTACAAAAGAAGAAGGGTGAAGGGAAGCCAAATATCACAAATACTTCAGATAAGTTGTAGAGCAGTGTGAATTTTAAACTGGCTAAAAGTAAAATATATATATATATATATATATATATATATATACACACAAATGAAGAGGAAAGGAAAATTTTTTTTTTTTTTTTCTTAGCCAATGTGTTTCATCCTCTGATAGACTTTATCAAGGAAAATATATGGATTTTATTTTGCAACAAATATTTATAAACAGAAATAAAACTTGTTAGTTTCTCAGAATTTTTTAAATTTAAAAACACTCATAAATATACTTCAGACTATCTGAAAGTCAAGGTAAACTATGGAGGATGCAAAGTGATGTAATTTAATGCCTAATAACAAGTAAATCTTTTTGTTGTTGAATTTTTTTTTTTAATGTAATTTTTATTGATTTTAGTTTGATTAATTTATGTATTTATATAATTTAAATAAAAGGTTTGAATTTGACCAGTCTATTTTAATTTTTAAACCTTTTTTTTTTATAGTCATGTATGTTGGCTGGAGAAAGTATATATTTTAGGAAAGATAATTTTAAAAATACAGGGCTCAGATTTATATTTTTGTAAGATTCAATAGTGGCATTTAAGAATTTTTGTCTAAATAAGTTACTATTTTAATAAGTGTTTGTATGTATGCATGAAAACCAAATGAAATATTAGATTTCTGAGGTAGTTTCGCTTGTTAAAGTAGACATTTGTGCGGTTTGCCTGATTTTGTAATTTGGTTGTATTTATCACAATCCATCAACTAGATTGCTAGAATTTTTAATATGTGAATAGCTAATTGTTCTAAGAAGCGTTCTTAAAATTTCTGCTACTTTATGAAGATACAACCAATTCCAGATGTGTTACATTGGAATGCTGGGTTTTAATATGACCCCATCATATATGGAATTGGTAGTACCCCACCCCACAAACTATCAATAGCCATAACAAAGATTTTAGCACCACTTCTTAGAACAAGTAACCCTTCACATCTTAAAAATTCCAGTGAATTTTGTTCAGTGGCATATCAACCTCTATGGGTTATTTAGTGGAAAAAAAAAAAAAAAAAAAAAAAAAAAATCAATACTCTAGTTTTATGTCTTAAATTATTTGTACAAATAAATTTGCAATTACTTTTATTGGTTGGCACTGTTCCTAGAAGAATGATACCAGACCAGTTGTAATATTTCAAAAATGACCAATTATTCTTTAAATATTTTAGATTAGATTAAGTTAGCATAATTTGAGGCATTTAAATTAATTTCATTATCACAGCTAACAACTTTACTGCAAAAGTATGTAACATTTGTCAGAGATCAATTAGTATTGTAGCATTAAGACAAAACATCTTCATAACCTCAAAAGAGAAAAGAGAAGTGAACCCAAAACCTGGCTACTAACCTTGTTTCTGGTTTCTGATAATGAAATGAAATTTTTAAAAAATTGTTTCTTTTCACAGCAGTGTTTAATGCTGCCAAGTATACAGCGTTTAATTGGAATATTAATTTTAAGCTAAAATTTCTCTGGCATAATGGCAGCAGAGATAAGGGTAGATAGCAAGCCACCAACTTGATGAGCTTGGTGTGAATGGATTGGGATAGGAAGTTGTGGAGAGCTATAATCACCCACATCCTGAACGGACATGGCACATAGAAGAGTATAGAACAAAAACAATTTATCTAATTTCTGGTCACTTTTATGGTTTGATTTGGTAGCCACAACAACTTCTGATTGGTACTGCTATAATGCAGCATAATGTAAAGACATTAATTCTGTTCCATCTACCAGTGCAATTTTTTCCAAAAGAGGTACCAGCCAATGCATGTATCTGAAAAGAGGCACTGGAAAGAAAAGGAAGTGCAAGAGAAAAGGTTAAAAGTCACCAATTTAAAATGGCTAACGAACAACAAAGACAATACAGAAACTTAAATTTTAGATAACATTGGAAAATTAAGTACTTTCTCTGGTACGTGAGACAATGCACGAATGCAGAAGTGAAGTCATGGTAAAAAAAAAAAAAGAACTTTGGCCAGTCATGAATAGATTTTGTTTTTACCTTATTGTCAGAATTTGTTCTGTCATTAAATCATGAAATGGTAAATTGAAGTCTTGATTTGTTTAGCAAACCCTATCCATGATATCCATAGTCCTGGGTATGATGATAAACTACATCTGGGAGCAAGGCCTCTGATCAGAAGATTGGAGGTTTTGAGGAGCATAGAACCACCTCTTAATTGCTATTGTTTCCAGGTCCACCCTAACCCAGAGTGGTAACACCTGTTAGGGTCCCAGCTATGGGCAAATAGTGAACTTCCAAACAAAAACAAAACACTATGAAAGTATAAAAATACATTTTTATCGTAAAAATAACAGCAATACTTATTTATAGTAAAATTACCAACACATTTTTAAAGCAAAATGACCAACAATACATTTTATAGTAGAATTACTAACAATACATTTTATCTGTAGTTGAAGGAATACAATTGCATTCAAAATATTTAAATTTTGGCATTAAATAACCTGTAAAGGTTAATATGCTGCTAAACAAAATCAACCAACCATGATATCCAAGCTTAAAAACATTCAGACATTTTATCACAAGAACAATGAACAGGTGTGCAGATATGAAATGGGCATTAAATCTTGAACATAATCTACTTTCAGTCAGCCATATGGGGCTAGAAGTAAGGAAAATAAATAAATACCAATAGACTAAAGAATGGTAGTTTGTGTAATTAATATACTATTAATGTAGGTACCTTCAAAGATACGCTTAAAAAGAAAAAAAAAAAAAAAGAGCACACATACAAATGAAAAGATGTCCAAAACTTACAAAAACAAAAGTTTTATCATTAAAATCTTCATTATTATTATTATTATTATTATAAAAAGAACCAAAGGATTTTTTTTTCTATATATTTTTTTTTTTTTTTTTTAAATTCTTTTTAAAACCTTTGAAATTTTGGTTAAAAATCTTGTTTTTCTGGTGTCAAGAAGGAGCCATAAATTCGTATGAGAAATTTGAGTCTTTCTTCAGTGAAAAAAAACATTGATTTGGAAATTTTTTTTTTTGAAAGTTTTGAAAAACTTTTGTCTTTTTTTTGTTTTGTTTTTTAAACATATCTTACCCCACCACTTTTAATTTAATCAAATTTTGAGAAATTCTTTTTTATAGCACTTAATAGTCATATCAGTTATAAGAACAAGTCTGAGGAGAATTTAAATGAAATCAAGTGATATTGTTATTAAATAAAACTATTTACTAATCATAAATAGAAAAGCTTACTAAATTTCAGCAAAAGTATTTAAAAAAAGAATATTTAATTTTTTCTGTCTGTAGAAATGCGCCAAGTTTTACTAATAAGGACATCCATACACAACATTATCAGAATATAAGAGCAAACTATAGTAAATTTAAAATTTATTGGTCCTTTTCTAACATTAACTCAACAAGTGTCTTCATAAGTAAAACTATAAAACCAGAGTACCTAAAATTCAATAAAATATTAGAATGCTGAAAAATATTTGGCAAACTTGGACCTTCATGCTTGGGAAAAAAAAAAAAAAAAGTCAAAAGGATGATTTTTCCATTGATACCACTATTATTTTAATTATCTACACTCAATAATGTCTACTGTTTTCAAAAACAATTAGAATTTTAATAAAATCTAATTATATGAGAGTGAATTTATACATTTTCTCTATTCTTGAGAATCAACAACAAAAATAATAAACACTATTAAATTGTTTATTTACACTATTTATTGTTTATTGAAATGGCTGACAAAACATTGACTAAATGTCAATTGATTCCAGTTTTATAAAATGATAAATAAGGATTTCTTTATAGTTGATTCACATATTTTAATAATTTATTAAATGTTTATAAATTTATGAATAAAAAATTGTTTTCACATTTATTTATAAATTGGTAAGTGATAAATACTACATTTCATTAGTTCTAATTGTATTAGTTTTTAGAATTTTATAAATAAAAAATCTAATAAATAGTGTTTAATATTTTTTTAATGTAAATTCTCAAGAAAAAAAATGTATAAGTTTACTTTCATCATATGTTTAGGTTCTATTACAATTCTAATCATCACTTTTTAAAATATTGTCAAAGAGTGAAGATAGTTAAAACAATAGCAGTGTCAATGGAAAAACTGTTCTTTTGACACTTTTTTTTTTTTTTTGACACAAAGGTCCAAGATCGCCAAATATTTAAAAATATTTTTTAATATTAATGGGTAGTTAAAAATATAAATAAATATGTATTAATCATGTAATTTTAATAAAATTATCTCCTTAGATAAATTTCTTAAAAGATCAGGCAGTCAATAAATGTGTGAACACCACATAAAAACACCCACCTCGGTGATATAAAATGCTTTTCTGTGATAATTTAAACTAAAAGTAAGTATCTGTCTATATCTGAGATGAAGTATTATGATTACTTACATTACTTAAATTATTTGGATTTATCTTCATCTTCATTGCCATATTCACAACGTTTTGGCTATTGTACACTCCGACCTTCCTTAGGTGATTGGAATTTCAAACTGAACCCTTTATTTCGTCCACTGGCGAGATATCCAAAAGAGGCATGGCATATGGAACTAGAACAATCTACCCCAGTGGACGAAAAAAGGTTTAGTTTGAAATTCCAATCACCTGAAAAAGGCCAGAGCCTACAACTGCCGAAACATTGTGAATATGGCAATGAAGATAACAGTGTGAATAATGTAAGTAAAAGTAATGTTTGTTTTAATCCAGATTAAAACTTTAAATCATTTAATCTTCCTCAAAGTTTCAAAAAAGTATATTTTATTTTTGAAAGCCTTTTTAATAAAGAAAATTATGTTGTGTTGACAGATTTGTCAGTATGGTCGATTTTATTGATAAAAAAAAAATTCCCTTGAATTTAAATTCAGTTTGAAATACCGCAAAACATTTTGCTTATTCGAAAACTAAAATAAAAGCTTTGAGAAAGATTTTTCAATGCATTTTAAACCTCTATAAATCACTATTTTTTTGGAGGTACCTACATTAATGTAAATTTACTAAATATATATATAAAACAATTTTAGTTTTGAAAAATAAACTGAATTGTTAATTTTAAACACTGAAGAAGTGAAAATTCAAATATTAATCAGGTGTGTCTGAAAATTTTATTTTCAAGCGAGTAGTTTGTAGCAATTGCGTTATGAAAAACTTACCATTCCTTACCAACCATAAAATATGTGAGGAGAGAAAAAACAAAAAACAAAAGAGGGAAACAAAAAGAGGGGGGAAAAAAAAAAAAAAAAAAAAAAAAAAAAAAAAGAAATTAAAGAATTTCTATAATTGCTTTATAATAATAATAATAATAATAAAAGTAAATAAAAACATTTTTAGATGTATTTGAAACCTATATTTTTAGGCTACAAGTAGTGTAATGGATAACAGCTCAGAATGAGAAATTGATGGGCTGAGTTCTAATTCCAGTCAAGTTTATTACATTCATTTACACACAAGTACCCTTGGAAAAGGTATGAATCCATCTCTTCTTCCCACAGTTAGGAGATGAATAGCAGGACAAAATAGATCCTATAGCCTTGGTTGGTAACCAGTCTACTGCAGAAAAAAACGGCAACCTACCGTGGGAAAATCTACCTAGTTAGTCATGAACCAAAAAGAGACTATATATATATATATATATATATATATATATATATATATATATATATTAGTTACAATAATCTGCTTGAAATAAAATGTTTTAGAGAGGACTCAGTTTTTCCTTTATAATTATTCACCCACACACACTATGTACATAGGGAGTGTACTAATACACAAGTAGAAATAGTGAAATAAAATAAAATAAAAAAAAAAAAAAAAAAATTTAAATACTCTTACGCCGTCCACCCACGCGCGTGCACACCACCTACGTACACGGCAGTCAGTAGTCTACTGGAGTGAAATAGGTGAGTAGGTAGTTAGGTAGGTAGGTTAATAAGTGGTGAGAAAGTAAGTTTTTATTAAAGAGTTTGGCATGTACCGAAACGCTCCCTTCTACCCCCAACCCCAGAATACTTCCTTCAACGAAGAGGAGGAGTGCCCCGAAACTGCACCCAGTAACACTGTCGGACATGGAAAGACTCCAACAGCGATGAAGGAGAAGGAAAAAAAAAAGAAAGAAAGGTATTCCTTTTTACGCCATATCAACTTGTAGAGCACAAATATAATCGTCAGCCAGTGTACAGTCATTACAAGGAAAAGAAAATGGAAGAGGAAAGGAATGCCAGAAAAGGAATTATTTTTTATGTAAGGTAAATAACTGATTTGTACATGATAAATAATAAAAAAAAAAGTCTCTGCTATGTACATATTGAGAAAAAGAAAAAGCCTGACCTGTACAAACAATGGAGGGTAGGGTGGGCGTTTAAATTACCGGTGTTCTCGTAACAGACATGGGAGCAGGAAGGTTGGAAGGGGGTATGATATAAGTGAGATAACGAACACCTAAAATGTGAAATTATGATGAGCTTCTTACACCTTACAGCGACACTTCTTATCTATCAGATCCTTTTTTTTTTTTTTTTTTGACTCATGAGAATATAAAAGCTAATTGAAAATTTTCAATGCCGGTAATAAATAAAAAACATTACAACTGCAATTTACCGAGAAAAAAAAGCTAAGAGGATGTTACTGTTGATCAGTTCCTCAAACAGGTATAGTAGTTTAGTAAATAAATAACATTTAGTGATTTCCAATACACAAAAAACCTAAAGTAAGTATGTAAATACACACACAAACTTATATATATCTGTCCGTAGGTTATTTTAGATACAATTAAGTAAATGCTTTTTACTTTATATAAAAAAACAATCAACAGTATTAATTACATTTAGCGGCCTGAATGCTCGAGAAATTTCACAAAAATAAGCGTTCTCCAACTTCTCTGTAGCTGAGTAGTATACCACACCAGATCAATTGACGGTTCCGTGTCAGATTCCTGTTGGAGAACGCATATTTTCTACAAAATTTCTTGAATATTCAGGCCAGTAAATGTAATTAATACTGTTTATTTAAATAAAAAAAAAAAAAAAAAAAAAAAAAAAACAGCATTTAACTTTTTAAAATTATATCTATTAAAATAACGTATATAAACAGAAAATATATTAAATAATTCTCGGACAATCCACTTCATTGTGTGTGTGTGTGTGTGTGTGTGTGTGTGTGTGTGTGTGTAAAAAAAAAAAAAAAAATCCTAGTGGTCAAGAGATTATCCAAAATCGCTCAGATCTACAGATCATTTAAACAAAACTAAAGTGTTCTTACACACGATGTCCAGAAAATGAATCACTTGTACAAATTGGAAAAAAAAAAAAAAAAAGCTTAATCGCAGTGCCTTGTCAGTTGTCTTCAATGAAACCTCTATAAAAGAGGGATTGCTGCCCATAAGGTTATTCACACAGTAGTAAACATAATTTACTTCAATGAATTTTATTTTTCAAGAACTCAATTCTATTGGAAATACAAATTTAAAAGATTTTTTTTTTTTTGTAATAAAAAGTAAACTGTCATTTTTCCAAGGATATCGACAGTGGGTTAATTGATTTAGGAATGAGTAAACTTACACACACACACCCAAGTATAGGATTGGTGTATACCACGGAATAAATTCCAATAACCAACAAATACTATTCTTAAAAGAGTGCTCAATACAGAGTAGAGCAAATATTATTTATTAGAAAATTATAAACATATGTTATAATTTTCGAATAAGTAATTTAACCCGGATATAAGAGATTTTCTCTGGTCCCAAATTAGAGCCTGTGTTAATGTAAACAAAATAGACCAAACCCGGATATAAGAGACTTCTCCTCCGGTCCCGACAACTCTCTTATATCCGGGTTACACTGTATAACTAACATACACACTGTCAAAACTTGTGCATGTAAAATAAGTTAAAGAATGGGTTTCTTTGGAATTTTCTACTTTTTACATTTTCACGTAAGTAAAATAGGATTTTTCATGAAAAAAAAAAAAAAAAAAAAAAAAAAAAAATTATTTTGCCATCCATGACAGTAAAGTTTTCCCGGATAAACTTTGCACTTCCGTTAAATTCTCATTTATTTTAAAAGCTAGGCTTGTAAGATTTCCGAGAGGATCTGTTTGTTAATATAACCGGAATGTCATAAATGGAAAACTTATAAAATCATTCAGTTTTTTTTTTTTTTTTTTGGTTTCTCCTTCCTAAAAGTCAAAACCTTTTAAGCCTTGTTTTTACCCCACTTTATAAACCAACAATAAAAATTAAATAAAATCAGCTTTTGTAACTTTAACCATTCGTTAGATAAAAGGATTTCTTTTTAAAATAAAAAATTTCAAAGCATCACTAGCAATATTTTTTCCTGTAATAGTAATATTTTTTTTAAAACAGAACTGATTTAAAAAAAAAAAAAAAAATCTCAGGAGTTTAGTAATATTTATAAATAACCGTTTGCTTCTTGCGTATTTATTTTATTTGACACTATTTGAATACCGTAACGTAAAAAAAAAAAAAAAGAACGTACAGATACGACAAGATATTGGACGTAAGACAACATTTTCTGTTGATAAATTTATTTAAAATTAGCAAATAAAACTTTTTTTTTCTTTTTTTGGGTTCATAAATAAAATGAAGTGTAAGGGGTCAAAATTTTAGTCACAACTGAGATTTTCACATTATTTTATTTATTTATTTTTATTTTTTTGTTCAACTCTTTGTGTATTATTCAAAAACCTAGTTTTGTTTTGAAGAGGGGGGGGGCACAGGAAGATTTTTTTAAAATCTCATTTTTAGTTCAGAAATGTCGCTTTGCCACTTCATCTAGAAAATCCAGCGATATTATACTTTTGCAGCCATCCCCGCCACCCAAATAACGTACTTTCATAATTACCCTAAGAAACTGGGTGGGTCTGGAATATGGAATTCAGAGACTCTGAAAAAATGCACCCGACAAAATCTTTGATTTGCACGAAGAAATTCCGGCCTATGTAGATTCATGAGGATATCTAATTGAAAAAAAAGGAAAAAAGGTTATTTTTTGAATTTGCATGTTTGATAAGATAGATTTAATATTATTTTACTTTATTAAGTTTAATTAATTGTTCTTGAACAGGCGATTCTCATCCATTGGGAAAAAAAAAAAAAAAAAACACCTTTTTTTTTTAAAAAGGGCATATTATCTGAAATTCACCGTTCAAGTCTGAAATTTTTGAGCTTGATAGGGGATGACTTAAAAATAAAAAAATATTATTTTTAACCACACCACCAGGATTTTCAGTTTTTGGAATTTTCTTGTGTCTCTGAATGACGTTACTTTCTATAATTTTTAAATTATTTATAAAAGAAAAATTGCTTAAAATAATATAACAGAATAACCTCCAAATGATTTGTGGAAAAAAATAAAAATAAAAAAAATAAATTTAGATGATGAAAAAAAAAACAGTCATTTGAAACCAAAAACTTTTAAAAATATTTATATATATAAATATATATAAATAACAAAAAGCCTTTTTTCGGATTTAACTTTTTTTTGAATTCAAAATTCCCTTTGTGATCCGTTTTTTAATCATTTCAAAATTTTGGTTAAAAAAAACCAAAACAAATTCTTGCGTCAGTGGTTGGGAATGAAAGAACAACATTCAAGAAAATTTTGATCGTCTTTTGCGTTGAAAAATAGTTTTTGATTTCGTAAATTCTTGAAAAATCAATTGTTAGATTTTAAGATAGTTTCATATTCCAAATTGAATGAAATTTTTTTTAGAATAGAACTCTTTTTACAAAAATCAGTTTAAACATGAAATTTTTTTTTTGGTGTTTTTTTTTTAATTAAAACTAAAACTTCGTTGAAATCGAATATCAAAGAAATTTTAAAATTTTGTTAAGCCCACTATAAGAAATATCGATAGCCAAATGCTTTTTTTTTAGACAGATTAAAAATTTGTTTTATCCTCTATTTTTTAATTCCTGAATAAAAAAAAAAAAAAAAAAAAAAAAAATTGGTCAGCAAAACTGGGAGCTTTAGTTACGCCTTTTTCCACTCTGGCCTCAAAAAGGATAAAAAAAAAAAAAACTTAGGAACATCAATTGGCTAGGCCAAAGACAAAAGACTCGCCAAACTGTTTGTTTTATTAAAAAAAAAAAAAAAAAAATATTATAGCAACTATGTACGTACTAAAAAATATAAACATTATGAATGAATAATTATTATCAAAATGTTATTAGACTTTTATTGTAAAAATGTTTAAGCATAAAAAAAATATTTACTTATTTCATCTACTGGCCTATTCAAATGGTCTAAATCAATAATTATCAATTATCTAATACTAATTTGTTATTCCATTCTATTTGGTTTTTTATCATTTCATTCTTACATTAAAACAATCAAAAAAAAAATTTGTATTTCCTACTCTCTCATTATAAAAATTTGGCCAGATGGTCGACGCAGGATGAATTTTTTCTGTCTCCTGCATTGTCAAACTTTAATTATATTTTCATACATACACTTCTCACACATGAACACTAATTAATTTTACAGATACAGAATCTGTAAAAATATTAATTTTTTTAGAAACACAAAAGAAAATTATTTTCTTCGATGGTGATTTTTTATTTTTGATTAATCCAATTGCGCATTTATTTGTGCATTTAAATTTATAAGTAGGAACCCCAGTCTTTCTTATCCTATTTCTATTAAAGCAATATAAAAAGAAAGATGGTAATGCATTAGATTGTCATTGCCTTTGTAATTGAAGCTTTGTTTTGTTAGATTTCAAATTTAACCCGATGGTGCCAGCTGAAACTTTTTAAGACAGGATAACAATGACAACCCCAATTTGGAAAAGGGATTTCAAGTCAGTCAAGTGTTAATTTTTTGTTGATCAACAATGTTTACTTAACAAATTATAACAGGCCAAGGGTGAGTTTTTGGGAGGGACCAACTAAAGGGTGAAAGAAATACTAGTCTAAAAAAGGAAAATAGGAAGGATAGGGGTGTTTTTAGAACACTTTTTTTTTTTTAAGCAGACAAAAGAAATTTCAAGTCTTGATGAAAATTACTGAAAATAAACTTTAAGCAAGCAAAATTTTTAGTTCATTTTACTCGAAAACCACTCCATTCGTCAAAAAACACAAAGAGCTGTATTAGTAAGAGATCTTATTTGATTGTCTATCTACTGACAGCACAACAATTATAAAAATACACAAATACAGGACAAAAAACATGCATTTTATACATAGATTTATATATTTAATATATATTTTCAATATATATATCATATAATTTAAAGATTTATGTGTGTGTAATTAAAACAACACTCTTGATTACTTTTGAAAAGAAAATATAGTCAAAAATTATGTCGTATCCTTTCACATTTATATATATATATATATATATATTATATATTATATGAGCAGCTATGCTTGAGAGAGGAAGGGATTTTTACTGTCCCTAAAATCCTAAGGTTCCATTTTCAGAAAAAAAAAAAAAAAAAATTTTTCTTGCGTTTCCCCTCTAATTAGTAAATACTAGC
Source organism: Acanthosepion pharaonis (assembly GCA_903632075.3). NCBI lineage: Eukaryota > Metazoa > Mollusca > Cephalopoda > Sepiida > Sepiidae > Acanthosepion > Acanthosepion pharaonis. The sequence continues at coordinate 98,188 of CAHIKZ030001537.1, read as the reverse complement.
AATATGTTGTGAATAAATTTTTTTTAGTCTACCTTCTTCATTATAAATAAATTTCAGATATAAAATTTTACAAAACATCCTATTTTATTTTTTACTTGTATGTATTTTTTGTATTTTGTTTTATGAAAGCGTTCTGAAAAATTTTATAAAAAGCATCTATTGATTACAAAAATATCTTCCCCAACAATTTCAAAGTTATTTAGGGACAGTGTTTGCATTCTGGTACAAAATTTTGCTCAAAAAATGCAACAGGAAAAACTAGACAATGTTACCTAACAAAAAAAAATATCTAAGGTTTAAAATGAATTTTAAAAAAAATCGTCCTTGAAGTATTTATTTTATAATTAATTCCAAGCTAATAATTAAATTTAATATTTCAAATAAACAAAATATTTTTCAGTTTTTCAAACCGAAATTAAATCTGAAGGATGAAAATTTTTTTTTAAACAAAATCCTAAAATCATCCATATTGACAAATCTGTCAACACAATTCTCTTCATTAAAATAATCTTCCAAAAATACAATAATCTTCAAATAAAATTTCAGAAAAGTAACCAATTTAAAGTTTAATTAATCTAAATTAAAACAAATATTACTTTCAGTTTAAAATATTGCAGAAAAACATTTTTTTTAACATGGAGATGTGTATTTTTACGAGATGTTGACAGATTTATCAATAATTTAATGTTTGGCATTTTTAAGTAAAAGGCCCAAATCTGTATAAATTACTTGGATACAATGTGAACAACTTTTTAACATAATTTTTTAACTACCAATAATCTTGAAAATTTAGGAAAATATTCTAAACAATTTAATATTTTATTGAATTTTAGGTACTTTGACTTTATAATCTTATTTATGCTTGTTGAGAAAATGTTAGAAAATTAAAAATAAATTCAAAACTTACTATAGTTACTGCTCTTATTTGCCGATAATGTTGTGTATGGATATCCGTATTTACAAAAATTCAACACTTTATACAAACACATAAAAAATTTAAAATTCATTTTTTTTAAATTTATGATTAGTAAATTTTTTCCATTTATGATTAATAAATATAGTTTTTTTAATAACAATATCAACTTGTCTGCTACAAATTAATATAGAAATTTTAAAAGATTTAAAACTTTATAAATTATTCTAATTAAAAAAAATATGAAAACAATCCTTGTAAAATTCATTATTCATTAAAAAAAATTTTTTTTAAGACAATAGTGTCCATAATATATCTTATTCATAAAAGCAATTAAAACTTTTCTAATTAAATAATGTCTTAGTTTTATTGCATTTTTTTTTAATTCATTGAGAGCAGATTTTCTGTAACTGGGCATCCTGTTTTTGAAAAAAAAAAAAAATTTTTAAATTCTCCAAAACTTCTCTTTTAACTAATATAAACATTAAGCACATACAAAATGAATTTCTCAAATTTCATAAAATTAAATAAGTTGGAGTGAAAAAAAAAAATTTTTATGGATATTTTCTTAAAATAAAAAAAAAAAAAAAAAAAAAAAAAAAAAATTTCAAAAAGTAATTTCATTTATTTTTTGTAATAAAGTTTCATTAAAATTCAACAATTATTTGATTTTTTGAAAGAATCAAAATTTTTTTTCATTGTGAAAAAATTTTAAAATTTCCTGTAGTAATTTATGGCCAAAAACAAAATGGCAAGAAAATAGAAATTTTTAACCAAAATTTTAAAATTCTATTAAAAAAAATTTAATTTAATAATCGAAAAATGTTTTAAAATTTCCTCCTAGTAATAACAAAGATTTTGACAATAAAATTTAAACTTTTTTTTTTTTTTTTTGGGGTATTTTTTTTTAGATGAATGTTTGAATTTTATCAAATAAAATATATATATATATATATATATATATATATATATATATATTTTTATTGTGTAATGTTGTGGAAAACATTTGGCATTCATTGATGAGCAGCCAGTGTTACTTTCAAAAATTTATAAATCTTTCTATAAAACAGGTTTTTTTTGAAAAAGTTATCCCAAGTCCAGTAACTATTAAATTTTCTGTATTGACAAATTTTAAATTTTTTCCTAAACTTTTGTTTGAAGTAACATTTTTAAATATGTTTTTATCTTGATTTATCATTATTTCAAGTTACATGTGTTGTCCATTTCCCATTAAAAATGGTTTCTGTCATGGTCATTCTGTTCAATTCATTAAACAAGGTTCAAAAATAATTTTTTTTTTTTTTTTGTACAAGCTTCATCCAATGCATAAAATTGAGAAATAAATGTATCTGACTGACAGTTTAAATATTTAATCACAATGGAAAAATGCTATAAGGACATCCATATAAAAGTCTCAATTTGATGAGGCTGTTTAAACCTGAACATGAGTTTTTAAATTAATGTTTTGTAAAAATTTCATTTTATTTTTTTTTTTTACTAAAATTTTGCAGCCTATTCTATGTTCAATTTCTTTATCTCTTTATTTGGGTTAAATTTGTTTTGCTAATTGATCCAGACATGAAATATTTGAAATGTTTAATATTTTCTAATTCCACATAATAGTTGGATTTTGAAATTTGTTCAATAAATTGTCATCATTGCTTTCATTCAATTCTGGATCATTTGAATTTTTTGTTTTGGAAAGGTTTACAATGGTTCCTTTAAGCATCAATCCATATTTTCATCTGTATTTCCCATATTTAAATAATTTTAAATTAATGTTAAAAAAAAAAAATTGAATAATTTTTCTGGTTAATAATCATGTAAATTTTCAAATATTGTTTTTTACTTTCACTGATAATTATCTTGAATTTTTATTAATTTTGTCTGTCTATATTTATTCACAATTATAAAATTTTTTGAAATTTAATTGCAATGAAATAAAATTGAAAGAAAATGAAAGAACTACTAGTCAGAAATTTATTAATAATAAATAATAAAGTGAAATTTGTTCTTCTTTCAATTTTACCTCCATAATTTTTTGCATCTTTTTTATTTCTTGCTTTTTTTTTGAGATGCCAATCATTGTATCAAGGGGCAACAATCATGCTGTCAATAGATAAAAAAAAATCATTTTCAGGATTGATAAAATCTTTTAACAGAAGATGAACTGATGAATGTTAATCAAATATAGATTAATTAAATAGAAATAAATTAATTTTATGCAAAAAAATCAGTTGAAACACTATACACATCAGTAACTTTTTGGGAAGAATTTGAAATTTATTATGAAAAAATTTTTTGGAATATGACTATTTAATGAAGGATTTTTATACAAATATATATGGTATGGTTATAAATTCTCTCATTTGAGAAGTCAATAAGTTCTGCTTGTCAAATTTTGAAAAAATGAATAGAGGAACAAGGATGAAAATTTCATCAGAGGGGCATAAAAAGAATAAATATTGAAAGAAAGCAGGAAGGAGTTTTTGAACCATATTGCCTTTGTCCAAAAAAAAACCACATTTGGCTCTGTGGGTGTTGAAGAACCAGAAATTTCATTGTCAACAAAAAAAAGGTCAAGGAAAATTTTTTTTTTTTTTTTTTTATCACAGAAGACACTGGTTTAATATATTTTTTGACCTAAATACTTTGCAAATATTTTTACCATTATTTTACTTCATTTCAAGTTCTTTTGGTATGTAGTAGTCTTGGTTTTTTGATTTTGAAATATATTTTCTGCTGCAATAAACCATATTTTAATAGAAATTCAAATATGCTATCATCTAATGATTGATATTTTTTAGCAAAATTTCATCCCCAATTTTGAAACAAATAACTGATTTTGATTTGTTTTTTGCAGCTTATCAACCCTTTGTATGTTATTTAAAACCAAAACATTTTTGAATTCTAAGAATAATTTTTTTTTTTTGCAAGTGAATTAGTATTAACAATTTTTTTTTGCAGGTAATACATTTTCACTACAAGTCCTACTATTTAACTAATGAGAGGAATAAGTCATTCATACAAAAGTTATTTTTTTTTAAGTGAATATAATAAACCTGACTCAAATTTGAACTTGACACTTTTATTTCTTATTTCAAGTTTTTATCCATTTTTAAACCAAACGCATATCCAAGTTTACAACACTTGTTATTCCCAAATAGTCACTGACCTAGGTTGACATTGCTTAACTTTTAAATCAGACAAGAAGTGAGTTTTCCCATAAGTCCTAACAAGTTGGTAACAGATAAAACTGCCTATATATTTGTTAAAATAAAACTATGGTAACAGATTATATCATTGAAATTTTATGACATAACATAATAATTAAAAGATTTTTAAATTCTCAATTTTACTAATTTTATTGGGTTGAAATTTTATTTTTGATACTTGTATCAATTTCTAAGTATCTTACCAATTCAAAATTTTTTTAATCTTAAAAAAAATTTGCAATAGCACCTAAATTTTAAAAATTGATTTCAATAGATCCTTCCTTGATATATTTCTTCACCTCTGAAACCCTGCCATATCCAAAGGCTTCCCAAAATTTCTCTTTCTTTGCTTTTCAGCTTTTCCCATTTATTCTTGGTTATCTATTTAAAATAATTTAAGGCAGAAATTTCAATAAGGATTTTTCAATTTTTTTTTATTTTCAAAAAAAAAAAAAAAATGTTTTTTTTTTTTTATTTCATTAGTCTTGCAAATAAATCTAATTCCATAAAATCCATAAAAAAGATAGATACTGCAGCAAGCAATCAAAATGTAAGTTGTGATTTCTGGGAAATCCATCATCTAAGTCACTGATTCTTTTTTTTAAATTGTTGTAACATTTCTGGGGTTTTCAAAATTTTGCATGAAGATATAAAGTTTGGTTTTTTGAATACAAAATGAAAAATATAAACTTGGGATGTGAATTATTCCTTTTGAGGTTAATGTTGTTGATATATTACATTTATTTGAAATCTATTTTTTTGAATTGCAAACAAATGAAAAATTTTTGAATTCTAAAATGAATAAAAGAGTAGCATAATATTCTAGAAAACAAATGACACTGCTAAAAATATCCACTACTTGAGGAAAAAAAACAGCTGTACATTATTAGTTTTCCATTATCTTGTTGAATTTGGTTATATGAATAAATACCTTTTAAAACCACATATAATAAATTTCCAACAAAACTTTTTTTTAAATTAACTTTAAACATTTTTTTTTTTAAAATAACTGATTTTTTTTTTTTACTATCAAAAGATGTAATAGATTTTTCAAATATTGTGAAAAGAGGTTCATTTTCAACTATCAATGATGGATTTTATGAATACAAAATTTTTTTTTTTTTAAATTTAAAAATTATCACCTATTTTTTTATAGTTTATAAAATTTATTTTACTAGTGCAAAAATAAATGGTTTAAAAAAATTGTTGAATATAATAGTATTTTCATTTTAAAAGTTTTATTTTTAAATTTAATGCATATATAGGATTTTTATATTTCTATAAATGCTATTAAAAAACTTCACTATTAGTAAAATAAAAAATATAATTTTTTCATGGAATGGAAAAAACAAAATCCACCCCCACAAAAAATTAAATAAAAAATTTTCATAAGAAAAAAAAAAATAGTTTTTTTATTGCCAATGATCTTGAAATTTTAAATGCAAAGAAAATGAAAAAAAGTTTTTTTTTTTTTTTACATTAAAAAAATTTCATTGGGATATTTAAATTTAAATTCAATTTTTAAAAATTTATGTCAAAAGAAAATTTATCTATAAAAATTCAATTTATGTGTGTGTGTGTGTGTGTGTGTGTGTGTGTGTGTGTGTGTGTGTCGCTGTAAATAATTTTAAATTTTTTTTTTTTGACCAAAAAATACATTTATATGCTTTATTTAAAGGGAAGGCCAAGACCAACTTTATTTCCCAAATCCCATTGAAAAAATAATTGATTTTTTCATATTTTTAGAACAATATAAAATCATTTAGTTTTTTTTTTTTTTTATTTTTTTTATAAAATTTAGAGAGGAAGCAAAAAAAAGATTTGCTTTTAAAGATTCTATTGGAAAGTGTGAGAGGTTAAAAAAAACAAATAAATAATCTAAATTTTAATGAAAAAAAAAAAAAAAAAAAAAGATTTTATTAAATTTTTACAAGTGGGAAAAATTTAAATCTGCATTTATTTTATCCAATTGGCAGATTTTCCCTTGAATATTAAAAAAAACATTTATTCTGATTCCAAAAAAAATTTGGGTGTGAAAAAAAAAAATAAAAAAACATTCTTTTTTCATTAAGTTTTTTCCAGTTATATTTGAGATGAGGTTTATAAACATTATTTACATTATTCGGACTATTGTCCTCATCTTTGTCGCCATATTTATTACAACATTTTCAAATTGTATGCTCCTGCCTTCTTCAGGTGGTTGGAATGTCGAACTGAACCCTTTATTTCGCTCACTTATTTAGACTGTTCTAGTTCCACGTGGGTTTAGGATGTCAGTTATCAGTTATCTCCTGTTAATTTCCCCCTCTGAAAGTTCTCCACTGCCTTAACCAGGTATTGAACTCAACTTTTTTGGGTCCTGTCACTGGATCTAACCAACGCCTTTATCCACTGTGCCATGTGTCCTTGAGGACATCTGTGTGAATTTTCTGGGTATTATAAACCTAATGTCTTCAGCAACCATTTTTACCAGTGCTCATATTGCAATTTTTTGCTGTTATCATTGCATGTTTTTACCAGAGTTCATATTGCAACTTTGTTATTATTGCTTTTCTCTGGCACTCCTTATTACTGGTTCCCCATTGTATTTATTTCTATGCTTGGTCGGCTCAGGAGATTTTTGTGGCCTAGCATATGTGCTGATTCCTTAAGTTTACGAATTTTTCCAATGGTGTTCTTTGTCTATGATCTCAACCTGATCCCACAGAGGGCAGTGATCTCCTTTCTCTCTCATATGTGGTCAGCCACGCCTGATTTTTCCACTTCCCCTCATGTTACAGCTTTCTGGTGTTCTTGAAGCCTTACCTTGAGGGGGGGCCTGTCTCCCTTTATATTCCTTTTCCGCAGCTGCATGGGATAGCATACACACAGTCTTTAGTCATGTTCTCCTCTATGGGGGGGTCTACTTGGGAGAGATATCTGCAAAATGTCGTCAAGCTTTTGAAGGTTGTCCTGATGTTATATGGACTGCAGATCCTTTGTATTTTCTCTGATAACCCCTTCACATAAGGCAGGCAGACTGTTTTCTGAGTGTTGTTGTCCTCTCCTCTTGTACCCAATTTATCCCAGTTTATTGGGGGCTGCTGCCATGTACCCAGGGTAGTTGTTACATTTGTAGGGTACTACTTATACTGACCAATTCTTTATCTAATGTCTCTGGGTCGCCACTTATGACTTTTGATTGGTTTAAAGCCGATCATTTTGTGTTCATTTTGTTTAGTTCTTTTTTTTCATAAATTCTTTTAATGTTTAGCATAGAGCTTAGAAAAAATTTGGTTTAACAGATAGGCAAAAATTAAGGCATGTATAACATCAGCATTCTGTTGGCAAAGGCACTCCTTTAATGGCAAAAGAAAGGCAAAAATTTTAAGTCAATTGATAGCAATTGCTGTATGAAATATACGATTTTTTAATCAAATACAGACAACGCCAATTAAAAAGCTGACTAGTTATATATATATATATATATATATATATATATGAGAGAGAGAGATTAAAAACGAAATTACCCATTAACAATAAATATGTTATTTTTTCATTTTGTTTTATCCATTTCAAACCCATTTTAAAACATATCAAAGATTTTAAATCCTCAATATGCTTGTCAGAGACAAAATATGAGAATGGGTTTTGTCTGAATAATTTAAATTTTTCTTTTCATTTCACAACCATATAATCAAAGTCTGGGAAACTGAGGTAGGGATAATCAAAGAAATTATGTGTCTACATAATCTTGTGTACCAAATACAAGTGCCATCTGGGAATAGTCATGCCTCTGGGAATTTTTTCAACTTAAAAAGAGGAATTTTTCATTCATGGTACAAAATAAGTAGTGTGTCAAGAGCAGGGATTCAAAGAAAAGATTTAATTTTGCTACCTCTTGAATTTGGTACACAAGAGTAAAACAAAAATTGTGAGATATCAGCTTATGAATTAGAGATGTTATATGTAGTGTACATCAAGTCCTACCAACTATCTCTCTGTAAAAAATACACCAAGTCATTGGTGCATTTAAAAAGGTAATTAACCTTCAATGTTATATATTTCATATAATATTAGTCTGGAATCATTTTTTTTTTTTGTTTTTAATCACAGTGCACATAATTTTTTTTTTTCTCTCCTCAAATTTTGTATTGATAAAAGAGGAACAAAAACCAGTTTAACTGTTTTTAATTTGTTCTATTTTGGTATTACCATTTTACAGTAATAAATATTTTTGTCACCCCTTATTTTTGTTATGAATTGCTTTTTAATACATCTGCTTTTATTGCTCTAATTGAATTAAGGAAAAGAGATGACCCCCGCTCCACCAAACTTTTACTCAACAAAAATATTTAAAATTTTTTATTTCAAAATTCTGAATTTAAAAACACAATGAAATTAACACTTCAAAGGAAATAAACAAGAATCAATCACTACTGAACACTAACAATGTTGTTTAATTCATTGATTAAATTGGAAAACAATATTTTGAATATTGATTAAGATAAACTTTTAAATACTAGGAAAAGAGGAGGTAATTGTTTCTGCAACCTTGAATTTGGTAGCAAATTGTAAAGATTAAAATCAAACTCACCTCACATTCTTTTATAACTGGCCCCTTGTCAGGGCTTTTTATCACAACTACTTCTCAGGTAATGAGGTCATTACGGAAGAGTGGGTTGCCTAATTATTCACTTGCCTATTCCCCACCATTAAGATATTTGGCAGTGAGACTAAATACAGGGTGAAAAAGGTTCATACATCCCCACCATGAGCTTTAGAAAAAAAATAAATAAATGAATGTAAACACAAGAAATGTCAGTAAAAATCCCAAATTTACAGTTGACATTTTCCATGCTGATGACAATGCTAATCACCCATCCATGCCTCTATATAAAGTGGATAATATTAAGTTGAGCCATCAGTAATTTCCATTTCTGGGGGACCAGTTGTAATGATGAATGTATCATCCTAAGTACTAATCATACATGGCATTAAGAATAAATTTGCAATTACTTTGTAAGTTAATTTTGCATGTCAATTTTTTTATACACAAAGATTAAAAAGGAAAAAAAATGTTCTCCATGACAACATATGACTGCAGACAGGAAGAATAACACAGGAAAAATTTTGAAATTAAATTAAAGAAAGAAAAAAAAAAAAAAAGGAGGGGTGAACCACAAAATGTTTTGAAGGGAAAACTTTCTCTGATGAAAACCAGATTCAAGAGTTTGAAGATTTTTCCACCTCAAAATCTGCAGAGTTTTACTCAAAATGTATTGAAGATTTGCCTGATGAGTGTTAACAATTCACTGCAAATAAAGGTGAATATATAATGCAATAAGATAATTGTATTGTATTTTTTTTTTAATAAAATTGATAACCAAGAACGAAGATTATTTATGACTCAATCTTATAATAAAGATCAGGGAAGTTAAATCAAAATAAAATCAATGTCAATCATTATCTTCAGTCTTAATTCCTGCTCTTGATCTTTTTTTTTTTTTTTCCTTTATTCATTTCACCTCAAGCAAGGCAATATTGTCACCAAGATGCAAGGGGTTAAAATAGAGGAAAAGAGAATAAAAAAACTAGTATAACGTATTTGGACAATGTAAAAACAGCTTTCAGGAAAACACAATTGCAATTGACATTGCATTTAAATTTTTGAAGATTGTAGTTGGCAGGGAAGCAAGAAATCAGAAGGGATCACACAGGTAATGTAACCTTGTTCTATTTCAATAGTTTCTTTTAACTGTAAGAACAGAGCTTACAGTTACATCTAGCTGATTCAACAGTAAACCAATGAGACCTAGTTGCCAATCTAGTAGTATGCTTAAATTCATGTGGTCAGCATACCAAGGAGGAGAACTCATTACAACAACTGCCATGTAAATATTTACAGAAAAGTCAGAGGGAAGTCATGTCACAATGGTGGGAAAATGATGTTGAGATGCCAGGTCAGGACCAATAAAATTTCAGACACTTTGGATTTTGTTGAGGATCTTCAGATATATAACCAGGTATGGCAGTAGTATTCAATGCACAGATGAATGGTACATTTATCAGTGTGTAAGATGCATTCTGACAATCTCTCTCTCTAATAATGTTTATCTTTTTCTTGTATTCTTTCACACTCAATAACCCTTTGCCTCTCAGTAGCTTTATTGCTTTGCTTGGGGTGAAATGATTAAACAAAAATAAATTAGATATAATGAAAAGCAATATGTCAATATAATTAAAATGTAAAGTATGTAAAGAATATATAAAGCTTATTTATCTTTCTATTGATGTTTGCATAGTTTTTATTTTTTTTAACTTTGTCTTTAAATAATTTTGTTAATTTCTGTATTGTATGCATTTTAGTTAGTATTCTACTAGTTGTCCCCAATTACTACAATCTTGACCTCTTCAAGGATAGAGTTAACAGTTATCTTTCCTGTATATCCCCACAAATTTCACTTCTTGCTTTTTCTTATTCTCATACAACACCACACTGTAACTAACAACTTTGAGTGGCTCCTGGGCCTTATATTGGGTGAACAAAAAAATAAAAATAAAATTACACATCTCAAAATTAATATCAGAAATTATAGAACATTAATTTGGTATGACTGGTTACGTTTTGGGAGATGATTCAGGACAATACATTTTTTTTTTTTTTTATATAACTATATTTATTTTAAAAAATCGTAACTAATTTTTTAGCAAAAAAAAAAAAAAAAAAAAAAAAAAAAATTACTTCTCACTAATCAGTGGAAACACTAATCCAACTAATCCAACACTAAACACATATACTTAAGTACTTCTTTTAAAGCCCAAATGATAAAAATTACTGTTAAAAGGACAAATTTAGTTATCTTTATTATTTACTAGCAGCCATACCCAGCTGGTCGATCAGAAAAAGCATTCAATTAGAATGGAGCAAAAACAGCATCATGTTTACATGTAACAGAATCTATCTTCTTCAATTACTTTAAAGCACTTTAATTAAAAAAACATTTTGAATTAACGCAGTTACTGATATAACAGGAGTAGTCAGTATTTATTCAATCAAAGTTAATATTTATAAAACAGGCAACATGAAGACCCACTTCAGACCACAATTATTTTTAGTTTTTTGCAGTTTTTCACTAAACACAGTGGCATAGAAATAAAATGAGGTATCGTTGATATTGTCATGAACAAAAAAAACCAACATACAGAAAAAAAAATCGGAGGAAAAAAGTTGAATTTATCGATTTTTGATCGGCTTTATCAATTTTTTATGCTAAGAACCTACCTCTTACATTGTACAATGTATGTGCCCAGTTTGGTTAAAATTGGTTAGATGGATCTCGAGGGAAAAAGTATCACACAGACAAACACACACTAATTTTGGCTTTTGGAAAATATGACACATAAATGTTTGTTAATGACTTGTTCAAATTTTTTTAATCAAAAAACTGACAAAAAAAAAAAAAAAAAAAAAAATTTTCTATCAATTTTTGGTTAGAAAAGTTAAATGAACCCTTAAACATTTACGTCATATTTTCTTCTTATCAAAAGACTAAATTAAAAATATAAGCGAGAATTTAAAAATGATAAACAAACACACAAAACTTAGTCATGGTGTTAAGCAGGTAATTGGAAATGAAAAAAGTGCATTTTTGAATTACTCTTTCAAATGAGAGCCTCTTGAACCACTTTTGAGCAATATGGTCACTAATTTCACCCTACTAAAATGGTGAACATATTCTCTGGGTTGCTTCTACTGCTTTTGCCTCAAATTTCAATTCATACAGTAGACAAACTAACAATCAGCATTTCGACAGCCAGGTTGATTTTTACTCATTACTACTCTAGATATACTCTTCTAATGGTTATGTGGTAGTAGATCTATTTAGATTCCATGTTGGCATTTGAACAGCTCTTTAACTCACTTGATACCAATTTACAGTAAGTCAAATAATAAAAATGAACTTCTGACCAACTTTTTTTTTAAATGTACACAAAAAGTGGAGGGGTAGCAGGTGAATTTTACTAAAAAAATATTTTATTAGAGAAATAACAAGCAAACATTAAAATGCATTTCATAACAAAAAAAAAAAAAAGGGTGCAGAAAAAAAAAAACAAAAAAAAAACAGGTAACATACACAAGGGAAAGATGGACAATTTATATAGGTGTACTAATGTATCAGGTTAAGCAATAACTGAACATTTGATTAAAAACCAACAGTGTGCCTGGTCTTAGAGTCCAGACATTTTCTCAGTACTGAGTAAGGTGAATACCTAATATCAATTTAGTTCTGGAATCACTGTATATTAAGTCCTACCAGCCATCTCTCTGTAATCAGGAATGGTCAGTGGTCTTAAAGATAATTACCCTTTAACAATTTTTTTTTTTTTTTTTGGCACACTATATTAGTCTGGGGTTGTATAAGTTTTTCATCTATTTTTTTTTTTAAGTCACTGTGCCCATGTTTTATCCTCTATTTTTGCTCTGATGAAAGAGACAAACAAGTTTCACTGTTTTTAATCATTATTATACTTCAGTATTACCATTTTACAGTAACATATATTTTTTGTTATGAAATGCATATTAAGATGTCTGCTTTTATTGCTCTAATTGTTTAAAGTTAATGGGTTCCCCAGCTTGCAACTCATTAAGTTTTGACAGAAGACTATTCCCAACACAAAAAGATATTTTTGTTTTCTTTGTACAAATAAATAGTTGTGATAAATTTTTGTGAGGAAGCTTAGCAACACCAAATTTTATTTATTTATTTATTTTTTTTTTTTTTTAAGTCATAGGGTCAGCTTTACACTTCCATCTTTGGCTGGAAGCAGTTATATCTGATCTTTAGGCAAGACATGGTAAAAATAAAGTAATCTCTTGAGACCCATCTACTAGACAGCAATCTTCAATGCACTAATGGGATAAGGTCATGGGTATGTTCTGATGACTGTGGCAATACACTAATAGAACAAAAATAAATAGTCATCCATCTTTTTCTTTGTCATCCAAAAAAAAAAAAAAAAAAAAAAAAAAAAACACATATAGTTTTGTGTCCAAAATTTGTGTCCAAAGAATAAAGAACCTATGCTTCTCAACCATGAAATTAGTATTATCAACCAACTTAACACACACACACTACAGACCCTTAACTGCAAAAAAGGGCTTATGGCCACATCACATTGAAACCCAGGTTGCTATACGATGACTGTTTGCGAATACCAGGTGCTGTAAGCTTGAATTTTCAGATGGTGTAATGGATAAAGGCTGAGAATTGTTAATCAGAAAGCAGAATTCTAATTACAGTCAGGTATGTTATATTCAGTTATGCTCAAATACTCTTGGGAAAGGCATGAATCCATTTCTCCCCACAGCTATGGGCTAATTAGTAAGACTTGTATCACTAAACCAATATTATCTCAAAAAATAAAATTAGATACAAAATAATTAGATTTTGGCATTATATAACCCTTAGAAGTGTTGATATGCTGCTAAACAAAAATTCCCCAAGTATGCAAAAGACAGTAAGCAATGAGGAAACCAGTGATACATTTTGCTAAGGATCAAATGGAACCATTTGTGTGAAGTAGGAATTTTTTAAATCCTGAAGTCTTCTGAAAATCAATTACAAAAAAAATTATATATATAAGAGATTATAATAAAAACATTTTTAAATCACTACACAAAAGGTTTCAGGTTTCAATACTTTGTACTTCTTCAGGCAATGGCAAGCAACTGGTGATAAAATGATTTTTAAAGAAATTTGAAAACAAATTGTTACCTCTTTTCTGAAAGTTAACAGGGGACTGTGGCATAAGGTTAGAATTAAAAATAAAACCAAACTTGTGGGTATGTCTTGATTAACCAATTAAATGTCAGATCTACATTAAATAAAAAAATATATGCTCAGTGGGTGGAGGTGGGTGAGTCATTTTTTTATGTCATAATAAACTGGAATGTAGACATACTTTGTATTGAGCACTTTAAAAAAAAATAAATGCTACAAACTGGATTCTTACTCCATTTGTTCTTTCTCTCATTTGGAGATATATGTCCCCATTGCAACACAGAAATTACTATGTTTCAAAATCGAAGCTTAAATCTTAAAATTTAACTTTAAACTTAAAATTCAGAGCTCAGTTCCAGTCTCAAGTGATGCTAAGAATAACTTTAAAAAAAATTAGATTTACACTATTTTTAAGTTAAGTTGGTGGTATTAAGAGAATTCACATCCTCCACTTTTTTTTCCATAACACTACCACCTTAACTTAAAAATAGGGTAAATCCAATTTTTGCATAAGTTATTCTTAGCATCACTTGAGAATGGAACTTAGCTCCAAATTTTAGGGTTAACTTTTAAAGTTACAATTTAATAATTTAAGCTTTGGTTTTGAAACTGTAATTTCTGTGTAGCGATGCTGACATATTTTTAAAAAATAATTATAATATTATGCTCTACTATGTATTGAGCACTATATATATATCTTTAAATACTTTCAACTTTCCAGTCATCAAGAAATGATGTGGGGTGTGTGGTAGTTTTAACACCTTTATCTTTGCATCTTGGTATTCATTCGGATGCTGGACATTTGAAAAGGTCTAGCATGACGTCATGTGTAACTTCATTAGGAATGAGGTAGTACAAAAAGAATACGATTTATTTATTTTATTAATTAGTTTATTTGTTAATTTTTAATAATAATATAATATCTGCATACATTAATTATATTATATGCACTTCAAGATACCATCTCCTGCTGTGAATGATTTTTTATTTAATGTAGACTGCTTATTTTCTATAATAATGGCTTCTAGAGTTTTGAGTTTTTCCTTGAAACTAATGTCAAGTGTATTTTGGTGTTGTCAATTAATATTTGTATTATGTTGATAGTTACAGTTTGGTTGTTCATGATGTGTGTGTCAATGTGTACACAGATAAAACTGCATGAGAGTGTAGTGCATGTGCACAATGTGTATATAAAAAAAAAAAAAAAATAGGATGAACTTTTTAAGACAGTTTATCCAAAAATATACTTTAAACATATTACCATATACATCTATATATATTATATTATATTATATATTATATTATTATTAAAAGTATAATAAAATATATAAAATAAATATATTATATTACATATTTAATTAAATTATATTTATATATTAGATCAAATTATATTATATATCTTTATTATTTATATATTATTTTTTATTTATCTATATATTATTATTATATATTATATATATATTATATATATACAGATACACACATTACATATTATATATTATATTATATATTATATAATATATATTATATTATATATATTATATTATATTATATAATATATATTATATTATATATATTTTATACACACATATAGACAGAGAGACAGTGGACAAAGGACTGTTGCATGGCCATGACTCTGGTATAAAGACAAGCTAGAGTAACCTCTCAGTTGTCAATGTGCCTCATACTAACAAGTTGCCCCAGATAGAAATAACTGGAGATATTTGTGCCAGAGTAGTATCAGAAATTTTGAAATCATTGACTGGCTAAAGGACAAAAGACAATGGTGAAAAGTTTCAGCAAATATTCCTATTCCTATGTCCCAAAGTCTGTGCTGTTGCACAAATCACAAGCTGGGCTGAAGTGTCTCATACAACATAACTGAATGAGGTTGTTGGATTGTCATATGTTCAAATCAATGAGAGAGTCCATCATAAATATATATTATATTAAGTTGTATGGACATAAGTTTGTAACCCTGGGTTTCATACTTTTGCAATCATCAGAAAGTGATTTATTTTTTAAAAATTGAATCTATGTTAGTTTGTGTTTGATTATATTTTGTGGGTGGGGAGAAAAGATTCTCCTCTGTGTCCGTTTTGGGATGTCACTCATATGCACACAGACATATATACATACAGGTGTATGTATTATAGCTCACACAAGCACACACATATATAAACAATGCATGACTAGGCACAGATATATATCCATTTGTTCAAGAACACATACATACACAGTTGTAATCCTATTTCTGTATTGAGACTGTAGTGAAGTTCTTTCAACAAGGGGTAGGCAGGGTGTTCTTGGATCTATTTAGATCAACTGTCTGTGTAGTCAAATGCAATAATACTTCTTTACACATACATACACACACACACACACACATGTATATGTGCACATATATTTCTGTCTGTTTGGGCCCCACATCATCACTTTGCTTAAAGAGTATGTGAATATGGCAATAAGATATATATGTGGGAGAAGAATATGATATCAGAACAATGTTAGGCAAATGAACAAAATAACAGAAAAAAATTCTTTGAAATGTGTTTCATCCTCTAGAAGGATTTCAAAGTAATGTTTTTATTGATAGAATTATATGTCTAGGGAAAGGGGAGGGAGAGATATAAAAAATGCAAGTGTTGGTTATAGCTATACACCCAGAGGAAATGCTGAAGATATTGGAATGCTGAACTTAAAAATTTTTGTTTTTACCATTTCTTAGCACAGTCTATCTGATGTCATTCAGTTTGCTTGTATCACTTTCATTATTAAGTACCCCATATATACACACACACGTGTGTGTGCGCAAATATATAGAAAAATAGGAAAGAACCGTTAGCTTAATAATTTGTGTTCTTGTCAGTATTTTTGTTTTTTAAAGTGCTAATGGTTTGCAGAACCTATATTATTATTATTTTTTTTTAAAAATATGATTCCATTTAATAAAGTTATATGTTTTCAAAACAGAAGCTTAAACAACCAATTCAATTTTAGAAATTAAATTAAAGTACCTAGTTGTATTTCATCCTCAAACTAAATTTTGGAATAACTTATTTTGATTTTTATGGAAATGACAGTATATACATTCAAAATATCCATAGAAACTTTATTACGAATGTTATGCTTATAAAGTCCATAAATTTTAAAATCAGTATTTTCCACAATTTGCTTTGAGGAGGAAACAGAACCAAGTACTTTAATTTCTAAAATTGAACTTTAAGTTTTTAGCTTGTTTTTTGAAACATGGCAATCCTATGTAGCTTATGGAATTTATATTTTTTTAAAAATTATATATATATATATATATATATATATATATATATATATATATATATATATATACGATTTTTAATATTTAGCCCAACACTGATCTGCAATTAAACCAGATAAATAGCAACAAATCATTTTAAAGGAAAATGTTTTTTTATTTTAAAAAAAAAAAATTATTGTTTGAACCATTAAAAAATGAATAAATCAAAATTAAAAACTACAAAATGATTTTGGAAAAAAGGTTAAAATGTCTTGAGCTTAAAAAGAATAACAGAATAGACTTATTGATCTTCAACAGTCTTTAACTGTCAGTCAGTTATGTGCCATGCGTCATATATGCTTAAGCAATCATGTATCTTTTGATACATGACTGACAAAGCAGATTTTTTTTCCTGCAGTAGGTTGCCATTTCTTTCTGCGGTAGACCAGTTGCCATCCAAGGCTATACAAGCCGGTCTGTCCTGCTATTTACCCATAGCTGGGTGGAGAAGAAGATTCATACCTTCCCCAAGGGTATTAGCATGTAAGTGAATGTAATGGATTCAACTGGAATTGTACATAACCTTAATCTTCAACAGGTATTCAATAAAGAGATGATAATGGCTTGATTAACAAAGAAAATAAAAGTTATCCATTGCCTCTATTGACAAAACTGAGGTGGGGTGTAACAGAGAATCGGCACAGCCTGATAAAAAACTCCAAGTTGGTTGTATTTTGGTGCTGTAAGCACCAGGAGTTGCACACCCTTCCACAATGGGCTGTTGAGAGAAGACCTTCAACTTAGAGTAGGTGGCACTGACTATTTGCATATCAATGATACTGGGCAGGTATTAGCCAATAGTTAGTGTGGGTCCAGGACTGGGAGAGCTATATAACACCAGTCAAGATGAGCGCTCTCAATGTGTGGACATACAAAAACCAAACAAGACGTGTGAGGAAACATGTTAAGGAAAATCAAATCAGTAAACAGAGTTCAAGATCGAGTTGAGGCTGTTTCCATCTTTGAATTAATGTCCTTGGAAAAGTTACAAATCATTTCTCCCATTATCCCTTCAACATATCATGACAAGTGCTTCCTCACTGGATGCTTCAGATACAAAGCACTTGAGCAAAACATTCTCATGTATCTTACTTCCACTGTCAACCTTGACAGAGTATAATCTATACAATTAATTATGAGAGGGACTTATCAAAGATCAGCTAAGAGTTTAAGTTTTGAATGGAGGCCATTTGTGTTCACTTAGCTCCTTGGCGACCTGACCAAGTTGGAGCTGCAAGAAGTTGTTAGATCTAGTGTCAATTTTGGCAGGGACCAAGACATATGCAATTATAAGTATATCACCAATATCTTTATTTCTTCTCAGCCTGTGAAGATCCTTTGTTGAAGATAGGCCTTCCCCAGATTCATGGGGAGAAATGGGACCTTACCATAAGATGTTGGCCCAAAGCATGTTGGCAGGGGAGAATGTGACATGCTTGAGCAATCATGCTTCTTTTTGATTAATGATCACCCAAGGGTATTTGTGCGTGAATGTAATGAACCCAGCTAGAATTTGAACCCGGCTCTCCAATTTCTCATTCTGAGCCATTATCCATTACACCATTAATGCATCCAGGCTTACAGCACCTGGCATTCCCAAGTGGTCACCCATCTTAACTGCAAGATGAGAATAGGCACATTAATAGAAAAAGCAAAGAAAATAGGCCAAATTTTTTGTACTAGACTTTTTTTTCTTGCCAGAATCTATCTTGCACATTTATAAGTCTACTATTCATCCATGCATTGAATATTGCTGCTACATCTGACCTGGTGCTTCTGCTCTGTATTTACAGATTCTTGATAAAATACAACGAAAAATTTACAATGTTGTTGTAACTATCTTGTGCCTATTTTATAAATAATTTCATTGTAATTGGTCTGATGAACTTTCTTTTTTGATGCATAGACTTTATAAATGTAAGCACAGTACTAGATTGGCAGCAATGTCTCACCATTATACAGTTGTAATGGCTAGATGTAATTGTAAGTTCTATCTATGCTAACAGTCTATTCTCTCATACTTCAAACTTGTAGACGCATAGTGAAGAAAGAGTGCTTAGAGAATTTAACACTCAAAAGGATATACTGAAAGAAAAAGGGACATAGGGAAATATCTAATAACATTCCTAATGAACTTGTTTAAATAGATGGCAGAATATATATGTTAGCTGATTGGGAGTGACAGACCCCAACCTTTGATAAGGTATCTGTCTAAAAGGAAACAGTTGCTTCCGTGCTAATGTGGATATCTCACATCTGCTCTGTAGGCACAAGTTGTTGCAGTATTGTGCAATCTCTACACAACTATAACCATAGCATGGGCATTGCTGACATTTTAACGTCTATTTTAGGTCTTCAGATGGTGTAATGATTAGTGGTTTGGAATATGAAACTGGCAAGCAGAGTTCAAATTCCAACCAGGTTTGTTACAGTCGTTTTCACACAAACACCCTTGGAAAAGGTTTGAATCTAACTCTTCTCTCCCTGGCTATAGGTTAAATAGCAAAACAGACTGGGCTCTTCGGCCTTTTGTTAGCAACCAGTTTAGGAGAAGGATAAACTCTGAATTGTCAGCAATGGTCATACTCATTTAACGAATTGACAAGTGTATATACATAGTGTGGCAGAAATACAGTGTAACCCGGATATAAGAGAGTTGTCGGGACTGGAGAAGAAGTCTCTTATATCCGGGTTTGGTCTATATGTATACATTAACACAGGCTCTAATTTGGGACCAGAGAAAATCTCTCTTATATCCGGGTTACACTGTACCTCCCACATAATGGTAAGAATAAATAAATCCCTAGATGAAGACATTACCACTAAAGTTTTACCATTATGTGGGAAGTACTTTTGGGAGGTATTTCTGCTGCGCCCCATATAAAACAAGTTCCTCAGAGGGCACTAACACACCAAACTCTGACCATAACCCGAGGACAGACACTTTGATATTGTACAAAAATGCTGATCTATACATACTTATTAAGTTACTGTCAGTTTTTATGGGAATTATCCATGGCTATTGCTTTGTAGGAAATTTAATTTAAATAAGGTTTGAGGATTTTCTTTTTATATTTAGTAAAATTTCAAATTATTCGCAAAAAAAAAAAAAAAAAAAAGCATGCATTCATTATTATCAAAATCTACTTAAAGAAATTTCTTTGTACTATCCTCCAAATATAAATACTTCCTGGCATACTAAATGTCAATTATCAATAGCGGATTTTGAAAAAGCGACTATGCTAGTTAGTAGTTTTGATTTTTACCAATATTTTCTGTGAGAATTTGGCGCCAACCTATAGGCACAACACATGGTTAGAGAACTAGATGGTGGCGGGGGAGGGGGGTACAACTACAACAGGTGTAATCCCGTTCATGAATAAATAACATTTGTGGTCAGACTATATGTGGTAAGAGATTTTATCAAGGAAAAGTTTAATTCCTCACGAACAATCATCCCATCAAGAGGAATTTGATTGTCGATGTAGAATTTCAAAAAAAAAAAAATAAAATAAAAAAAAAAAAATAATGGCACGCTTAACAAACTGTTTAAAGAAATTGAATTGTTTAAACAGAAACTTAGTTTCAGCTGTATTGCGTAATAATTAAAAATAAAATCATAGCCGCAAATCTTTTTCCATTTTTTTTTCTTTTCTTCCTCGAGCAAAATAAAAATACTGAACGACTACAAAACGTGGTTGACCTATTTAAGAAGTATGGAGGGTCAACCGGATAATAATTGTTTTATTCTTAACCATATAATTTTTATTTCAGTTTAGGAAAGAAATGTCAGATATGGAATTTTAGCTGAAATATATGCATGCGGGTGTATATATATATATATATATATATATATATATATATATGCCTACATGTAATCAATAAAGAACTGACACTTGAGTGAAATGTTGAAAGAATAAAATGGATAAAAAAAATAATTTAGTGGATATGCCAGTATCAACTGCTATCTTTGGTAAATCTTAAATTCTGAATAAGTTATTTAGATGTTTTTCGTAAATCCAAAAGCTTCAATTTATTTCTGCATTTAATATTATCTGCTACACTGCATTTTATAGTTTTCCCCACACCATCATAAAAGAAAAAAATAACATTGTGTCCATCCGTAGATCAAAAAGCGACTCCATTAGTTTTTTTTTTTTTAAATGCAAACAGTTTCTCGCCATTATTTAGTTCTCTTTGAAGAAAAAGATTAGGAATTTTTTTTTAATTAAACTTTTAACAAATAAATATTAACGCACTAATACTGCGATGAGTAAGTGTGCGAATCGCAGATGAAATGTTAAATTATCGCTTTTCTTCATTACGATCATTCATTTTGTTAAAACAAGACGGGTGGAAAGCATTCAAAAGGTAAAATAAACCGTGAAAAAGCAAATTTGACTCACATGAAACATTTTCCACGAATTTACAAATGTGTAATAACATGCATAGAAAAAAATGACCATAAGAGAAGATTAAAAAAATAAAAAAAACACTTGTATTAAAATGGGGGTTCAATTGGCAGTAAATGACTAAAAGTAAATAGATCCCCCAGTTTGTGACCACACTGTATATCTCCACCGGCCGTAGATAAACGTTGAAAAGCAAAAATCATATTTCAAAATTACCTTAGCTTCCATAAAAAAAAAAGAGATTGCTGAATTTCCTTTAGATCCGCTTGGGTATCAGCAAACCAAGAAGAAATATTTGAGAGGTAAGAAAACACACCGACATTTGTTGTCGGAGCAGACTGACTGACGACTTAAAACAACCCCCATTACTGGAGTTGGCTTACGCATGCTCCAATCTTACATTACAACACAGCGAACGATAGATGTTGAACAACTATGGATAGACAAACGGGATAAGAAGAAGAAATTGTAAATAAAATAGAATTTATGGAAAAGCTTCTTTCTTTTTTCTTTTTTTTTATAATCACGTCAGAAATGTATGTGTGCATATGCAAAAAAATGTATATTCATTTATAATGGAAAAGTTCATGCATAAAAATTGTATGTGTAGTGTACGCATAAAAGCATAAGCCACATGAGCAAGCTCGTCTCGCACTTCTTTTAATGGGGAGTGCGGTCGATCCTCAGTAGGCACCCTATACTTATGACCTTGTGCCAAACCTAAGCTGCATTTGACAATATACTATTTATTGCATGAGAAAATAATATATACGAAGGAGTGCTGAAAAGTTCTCAACTGGACCAAGAAGTGCAAAATTTTGATATTCATTTTTGACCAAATTCCCAAAATTTGGTCAAAAATGATTGAATATCAAAATCGGGAAATTTCCAGCACCCCAATGATACTTCTTTTTGCGTCTACATGAGAGAGGGTTATATGGATTTGGGTAACAAGCTTTCATTAATATATGTTAAATTAAAAGGTTTGCCATAAAATTAAATGTAGGTTAGGATATATTGATTGATCGGTTTGTTTTTTTACGGCTTATCAACCTTTTGCAGGTTATTTAAAGCCAGAAAATATTTTGGGATTGTAAGAAATTTTTGGAGATAATGATTTACTGATACCTAATTAACTGTGGTGGGGGGTAGAAGAGATGGGTTCATACCTGTGACAAGGTTATTTGCGTGTAATTGAATATAATGAACCCAAATGGAATTTGAACTCAGCTCTCCATTAGAGTATATAAGAATGGATATCAGTGTATTCCAAAAATAGAACATTTTTTTTTAAGTATTGGAATCAATTCAAACTAAGATCATATGTAACAGTTGAACAGAAGAGCTTGTATCAAATATATATGTTCTTTTTTTGTTTTTTTTATGCAAACTTCAATATATGATGTCCTGTGGAGAAAGATATTTCATTTAATGTTGGGTGTTTCTTGTATTATAATGGTTTCTAGAATTTTAACTCTTTATTTGCAATGAGTTCTGTTGAATATTTTGATTTGGTTTGGTTTGGTATGCTTTACAGCATATCAACTTCAATGGGTTATTAAAGGCCGAATTGCTGGTAATATTTTTTCCTTCAAAAAATGTATTGCTGGTAATTTTTTTTTTTCAAAAATGTATTGCTGGTAATACTTTTTTTTTCAAAAAATGTATTGCTGGTAATAATGTATTGTTGGTAATTTTTTTTTCAAAAATGTATTGCTGATAATAATGTATTGCTAGTAATAATTATTTTACAAAGTAATTCTGGTATTAAAACCTATTTTTACACTTTCATAGTGTTTTATCCCCAGTTTGGGAGTTAACTATTTGCCCATAGCTGGCACCTTAACAGGTGCTACCACCCTGGATCAGGGTGGACCTGGGAACATCAGCAATTAAGAGGTAGTTCTACACTCCTCAAAACCTCATGATCAGAGGCTGGACATAGTTTATCGACATACCAAGAACACATAATATTTTTGTGTTATCTATTAAAATTTGTCTTATGTTAATAGTATTTTGGCTGTTGTGATGTGCCCATCATTATGTACATGAATTTTTGATCAATTGATCAATATTTTATTGATGAATTGATCAACATGTGCATGAATTATTTCAGCACTTTCTAAATTTTCATAATGAAATATTGATTACCTAAAAAATATTTTTTAAGGGAAACTTTCATTTTCAATGTTTCAAAATTATATGCAAAACTTTTTGTATTGTAATTACAAATGTTAATTTAATGAAGTATTTATAAAATTTATTAAATAAAGTAATTAGAATTCTTGAGAAGTTATTTTGGTAGATAAAAAAATGATTTTTTGTCTTCACTTCATCAGGGATGTCACTTAATTTTAATAATTCATCTTTATAATTACTTTGCAAGTTAGGAGATTAAATTCTAGGAAACTGATAATCCAAAAGCATTCCCCTAATAGTAAATCTGGAGGAATATCAAAAAGCTGTAATTATGGGGTGTCATGTTAACATCAGACATGGCTGATCATGAATGCAGCAAAAAGGGTAGTCACCAACCACTGTGAAACAAAGTAAAAACACTAGACAGTGATTAACACAGGAGAATCAGATGTCTGATGGGATTTAAGCATTTATCAGGCTATAATGACCTCCACAGTAGGCCAAGCATAGAGATAAATATCATAAGAGAGCTATTAATAACGAAAGAAAGAGAAACAATGGCAAAGATAGATAAGCTTCACATCAAGGCTTCAGCAGTTGTAAGAAAAGTGGCAGCAAAGGACGTCTAACTTAGTGGAAACAGAAAAATCAATAACTAAGTAGTATTAGAAAAAAAAAGGTGATATCGACAGCAAAATGTAAACATTCAAACTCTATAGATTGAATAAAAGATTCAGTACAAAATTCCCTAAAGGTTGCCTGGAACAGCAGACACCTGAAGAAAGCTAAATGGCACAATTGCCGAAATGTTTTAATAATAACAATAAAGATGAAGACATTTAAAGTTAAGGCAGTTAAAACTCTTAAGGCTATAGAAGAAAGGAACTAGATGCAAATTGCTAAGTTTGCTGCTAAGAAAGTTTATACATTTTGTCAGATTAGACAATCTTTTCAGCTAAATCTGCCTTGCACCTTTGTTTGTGAACTGAATATTGCTGGTCTGGTCTGGTGCTTCTGCTATGTATCTTGAGATTCTTAACAAAATTCAAAAAAAACTTTGTAATATTTTTGGTCCTGACCTGGCATCTCAACTTCAATCACTTTCTCAGCACCATAATGTGGCTTCCCTGTGCCTTTTCTATAAATATTTTCATAATAACTGTCCTGATGAGCTTTCCTCTTTGGTAACTGAACTTCATAAATTTAAGCACAAAATACTAGATTGGCAGCTAAGTCTCATAATTTTACTGGAGAAATGGTTAGATGTAACCATAAGTTCTATGCTAACAGTTTCTTCTCTCACACTTCTTGCCTGTTGAACTATCTCCCAACGTCTTGCTTTCTTGTCAACTACAATGTTAAAAAATTTAAATACAATGTCAATCGTTATCTTGCGTCCCCTTAAAACCTGTTCTTTTATTGTCCTTTCTCCTTAGTAATATTTTTGCAGTTTCCTTCACCCAGTTCTTTTTATCTTCAATAATCCCTTGCATCTTAGTGGCTTTATCACCTTGCTTGTGGGGGTGATAAAAAAACATCAATTTGATTGTAAATAGTGGTAACTCTATAGTGATATGTATATGACTGCATAATTAGCATAGCTAAGGCATAAAGTAAGTGAATGTAATGGATTTGTCTGAAATCAGAGAGCAGAGTTCGAATTCCAGTCAAATCCATTACATTCACTTATGTGCTAATACCCTTGGGAAAGGTATGAATCCTCTTCTTCTCCCTCCAGCTATGGGTAAATAACAGGACAGACCAGGTTCTTGGATGGCAACTGGTCTACCGCAGAAAGAAATGGCAACCTACTGCGGGGAAAAAAAATCTGCCTCATCAGTCATGTATCAAAAGATACATGATTGCCTAAGCATGTATCACACATGGTACTTAACTGACTAAAGGCATAAAGATTATATAAGTGCCCAAGCAGTAAGGGGAGGGTCAGAATATGATATGTGAGATTAATTACTACTGCTGAACTGATAAAATACAAATTAAATCATATTTCATAACAAACTCCTCATCTCAAATATTCACATTAAAAAGGGAAGAAATTACAATGTTCAATAACCAGGATCTACAAATGCATCATTGTTTCAAGATTAAAAATTATTCCTTTGACCTTCATTCACTTACTCTTCTTCTCTCCCCCCCCCCAGCTATGGAGGGAGAAGAAAAGGATTCCTGTATCAAAAGATACATGATCACCTAAGCTAAGGAGAGAATTGTTAAAAATAATGGAGACTATTTACTTTATTTACTGAAGAGACTTGGATTCAAAAAAAAAATCAAAGATGTCATTTTCCACCATGATAATGCAAGTCCACATGTTGCAAAATGGACCTAGCAAAAGCTTAAAGAGTTGAAATGGGACCCCACCCTCCAGCACCACCCACCATATTCCCCTGATTTGGCTCCTTTGGATTTTAATTTGTTCTGGTCTCTACAGAACAATTTAAATGACAAAAAATGACTCTGTACTGTGCAGGAGGCACGGTGGAGTAACGGATAGTGGCTCTGATTGAGGACTCTGAGAGCCAAGTTTGAATTCCAATCAAATCCATTACATTCACTTACATGCTAATACCCTTGGGAAATATATGAATCCTCCTCTTTTCCCTCCAGCTATGGGTAAATAGCAGGACAGACTGGCTTCTATAGCCTTGGATGGTCAGAAAAAAATGGCAACCTACTTTTTTGGGGAGGGGGGAATCTGCCTCATCAATCACGTATTGAAAGATACATGATTGCCTAACCATGTTTCCCACATGGTACTTAACTGACTGAAGGCATAAAGACTATATAAGCGCTAAAGCAGTAAGGGGAGGGTCAGAATATGATATGTGAGATTAATTACTACTGCTGAACTGATAAAATACAAATTAAATCATAATTCATAACAAACTCTTCATCCCAAATATTCACATTACAAAGGGAAGAAATTGCTATGTTCAATATTTGGGAACTACAAATTCATCATTGTTTCACGATTAAATAATTATTCCCTTGATATAACTGGACAATAATAAATAAAAGCCTTTAAAATACATCCATTATTATATTCTAGCATCTCATTCATAGAGTCTGGTTCAAAAGAATTTATTGCAATTGGTCCTGTGCACATAATTTTGACCAAATCAGTACTGATCTTTGAAAAAGCTAAAATATTGTTTCTATAGTTTTTATTTAAGCTCCAAAATATCTTTGTAAAAAAGTTATTATTTTAAACATGTACAGAAGTCTAACTCACCATACACTCAAGAAAAATAGACTGGTCCTGTACTACTTGTCCATATTTGATTGTCCCAATACAGACATTTAATATTTAATTACATTTATACTATTCCATAACTTCAATTTTATTTATAGTCCTATTCCATGTTTCTTTGTATCTACAGAAATGTTTCATGTTCAAGTGTACCTTTTAACATTTCATTATATCTCGAATACTTTTCACATTTGAGTGTACCTAAAGTACCTTTTCACATTTCATTATATCTAGTGTATCTTTTCAAATTTCATTATATCAAGAGTACCTATTCATATCGAGAATAGCTTCTAAATTTTCATTATAGTTAGAGTACCTTTTCAAATTTCATTATATTGGGAGTATCTTTTTGCAATTCATTATATATAGAGTATCATTTTATCATTTGATATTTTATTGTACCTAGAGTAGCTTCTAACATTTTATTATATCTAGAGTAACTTTTTGCATTTTATCATATCAAGAGTATCTTTTCACATTTCATTATATCAAGAGTACCATAGGTAATAGAGTAGCATCTAAAATTTCATTATATTTAGAGTATCTTTTCACATTTCATTATATATAGTGTACCTTTTTACATTTGATTGTAAAAAGTGTTCCAATAACTTGGACCAATTTTAAATGTGAATTAAGTTTAAGCATCTAATGATTGTTTTTTCTTTCAGATTTAACAACTTTAGTCTTTGGCAATTTCAACCATGGAAAGATTAACAATCAAACAACGTGTTAAAGTTTCAAGAGTGCAATTGAAAAAATTGTTTGCAAATTCAAACAAACTGTGTTGGTGGCAGATGTGAAAGCACCACTGTGTGGTCATTTATGCTGTTCAGCTGAAAACACTGCTGCAGTGCACAAGAATGTGGCTGAAAATCCAGACCCCCTCTATTCATCATCGTGTGCAGGAATTGAAACTCTCCACAACAATGTTACATTGTTTCCAATTGCACTCTCGGTTGGTTGACCAAAATATTCGCAAAGTGCATGAAATGCATTTCTGTTTGAACATCCATTTTCATAACAGGCTTTGATAACTTTCTTGTTTGAATCTTCCATTTTTGCCAAAAACTTAAGTTGTTAAATCTGAAAAGAAAAAGAAAAAAAATCATTAGACATAAACTTAATTCACATTTAAAAATGGTCAAATTGTTTGATTGTTTTTCAATTTCATTTATCCAGAATACCATTTGAATTTTATTGTACCTAAAGACTTCAATTATATCTAAAGTTTTTTTTTGTTTCATCATATCTAGTGTAAATTTTGTTATATCAAGAGTACCTTTTTTGCCTAGAGTACCTTCTAAAATTCCATTATATTTAAAATCGGTTCTGATTATTACCTAGAGAACACACATTTAATTATATCCAGAGTACCATTTGACATTTTATTGTACCTAGTGTATCTTCTAACATTTCATTATATCTTAAGTGCCTTTTCACACTTTATTATATCAAGAGTACCTCTTCACATTTTATTGTACCCAGAATACCTTTTCACCTTTTATTATAACTAGAATATCTTCTAACATTTCATTATATCTAGTACCTTGTATTTTTGTTATAATGCTACAGCTTGACAATTCATACAGCTTTCAGAAATTATTTTCTTTTAAATATGGTCATAATGCTCTTGCAGAAAGTTACAGCCTGTAATAATTGCCACAAAAATATATAGGCGAAGCTTTGAGGAACTTAAGTATAAGATTATATGAAATAAAAGAGATCTTATGCAAAGTAACATGCTCAATACGTTAGTCATTCATCATAATGAATCTGACCATGAGTTTTTTACAGTTTATCAACCCTTCATCAATTATTTAAAACTAAAACATATTTTGGATTGTAAGAATAATTTTTTTTTTGCCAGTGAATATTGCATTAACAGTTTTTTTGAGAATAACAATGATTTTTACAGTTAGAAGTCCTACTATTTAACCCAAAGATGAGGGGAGGAGATAGATTCTTACCTTTCCAAAAAAAATTTCTGCATAAGTGTCAAAGAGCAGCTCTGATGTGGTCAAAATTATGTGTGCACAACCATCTACTATATATTTGTTAAATGACTGGTAATTAAAAGACCAATATGATTTTTTAAAAATTATATTAGGAATGTTCCATATGTGAGAAAAACCTTTTCAGCCTTAAAACAATGATGTATTTGTAGATCCCAGACATTCTAAATAATCTATTTTTTTTACAATAATATTTACCCTATACAAGGCCAAAGAGCTACTCAAGGTAGAGAGGCATCATTTATGAGGATATGTGTAGAAGATAATGGTTAACCCTAAACTTGAACTGGTTAAGATTGTAGAATCTTATTGAGAGTTGGTTCCACAAAGTAGCAGTTCATAGCAAGAAGCTGTTCAAGTAGAATTTACATCTCACCAATGGAATGCAAAGAGAATGAGAGTGGTTGGCTACAATGGGCGTGGCATGGTGGGTCTTAGCCGTGAAGGTTAGAACTGGTGGAACTAAGGAATGTAGTTCGTCTGAGCACTTTCCATGGAAATAAAGATAGAGTAATTCAATGCTTGCAATGTTTCATCTGCGGGAAAGTATTTGTAGGGTGGGAAATCATTCATCACCCACAAGACCGCATAGACACTTTTGGGTGCTGTTGAGACTGGAAAGTGAAGACTGGGCAATGAACACAAAACGACAAACCTTTTAAGAAAGGAGGACAGAGCCTTAGTGAATTCATATTGTTTGATTCATTCATTTTCTACCACTTATCAACCCTTTGCAGCTTATTTAAAGCCAGAAAATATTTTTAGATTGTAAGAATTGGAGGGGGAGATAATAATGTTTTAGTGACATAATTCTTACTAATTAATTCATAGCTGGGAGGGAGAAGAGGTGGATTCCCGCCTAATCAGAATTTGACAAACAAGAAATTATAATGTGGAAATACAGTGTGGAAAGGGACTGTCAATGGAGTTCCGACCAGCCATAGGGAGGTCATAGGATGATGATGATAATGATGATGAAAGACAAAATATTTTTAGATTGTAAGAATTATTATTTTTTTAGATAATAATGGTTTAGTGATACAAGTCTTACTAATTAACCCATAGCCTGAAGGAGAAGTGGTGGATTCATATGTTTCCCTAGGGTATTTGCGCATAAGTGAAACCATGAACAATTCTGTTATATCATGGATAATACGATATAATCAACCAGGTAATCCCAAGTGGAAAGATTACACTAACACAGGAATTAGGTAAAACAATAACAATGTTTTATTGTATGGAAAGTACAATGGGTAAGTTTGTAAATATAACAATCAGTAAAACAGGAGATATGTCACGGAGATCGTAGTCATCCTTTTTACGCCTACAACAATAGTTTGTCACGTCTTTTATTCTCCCAGTCACGTCTCTTCTAGACTGACCAATCACTGTTGGGGTGTGTTAGGTTGTTCCACTATAACAAATTCTAAGCCATTATCCAATACACTACTAACACACCCAAGTTTACAGCACCTGGTATTCCCAAGTGGTCACTCATCCAAGTACTGACCAGGCTTGACATTACTTAACTCTGGTGACTGTATGGGAACTGGTGTTTCAACATGTTGATTAATGCATCTTCTTTACAATTGAAAAGAAACAAATATATTCTGGTTATTTAACTTTTTTCACGTTTAGCATATAAATAAAAGAAAACACGAGTAATTATTTATTTGTACCTTCACTAAGGTAAGCAGGGAAATTGTGCTGATGCAAATAAAATGAATTATGTCAACCTTCAAGATTAAATATCCTGATTCAAACAGGATTTGGAATTTTACTTACATATTTACAAAGCTGAGCTGCATTGAAGTTGCCATCTTGGGTCACTTAGTAAGAACTAATTTTGCTAGTCATAGTTATGTGATAATATCTTTCTTAGCAACAGGTATTTATATACCAACAAGGACTGACCATAGTTGGTATCATAGAGCCATTATGAACTCCAAAATCCTTTCATTAGTTGTATATAAAAGAGGGTGCGGCAAAAGTAATACCCTTTTATTAGTTATTAATTGTTATTGAACAAATAAACTACGGTAGTTTAAGAAAATTCATATGTATTAAAACAACATGATTTGTTATGATTAAAAAACTATTTAAAATATTCAAAATGCTCCCCTTTATGTTCAATATAACACTGAACCCGATCAGCAGCACTTCTACAAACCATTTGTTACATTTTTACATGAATTTCAGAAAATTTATCAGAAATTGCTTGTTTTAATTCAAGAACTGTTTTCGGTTTGAGTTTGTAAACAAGATCCTTCAGTACACCCCACAAGAAAGTATCTGTTGATATTAGGTCTGGTGATTGTGATGGTCACTCAATTGTTCCCCATCTTCCTATCCACCACAGCTCAAAATTAGATTTAACTATTCCTAAATGTGTAAGCCATAATTAATCTGAAGCCATTTTAAACTATTGTAATTTATTTTTGTTCAATAAAAGTTAATAAATAAAAAAAAGGTGTTATGTTTACCACACATTGTATAAACTTTGTAAGGTCTATATATGGTTTTTAAATTCAAAATTGTTCTTTTTGAAGACTGGTTGCCAACAAAGGCTGAAGAGCTCTGTTTACTGTACTATTTAACCCACATGGAATTTGACACTGCAACTTTTCAATCTGACCTGTGATCCATTAAACCACCTGCATATTCACTGAATGTGCATTTATATAAAATATATACTAAATTTAGCTTAGTCTGACACAAGGCCAAAAAATTTGAGCATCCAATAAAGATTAAACAGAATACATGAATAATGATTACTGAGACTAGGTATTTACTCTGTCTCCCTACTAAGACAGGTTGTGACACAAGGTCTTTTTTAAGGTGGAGACCCGAGCACATACACTCAGGCCAGGAACAAACATTGCCTGCAGCCCTTGTAACCATCGGTTGTGTTGGCCTCAGTGCAAGCACCAATCCCTCTCTCTGGTGCAATGAGAGGGTGTGGCCTCGTGCAGCTGTTCCCCAGGGCTGAGCACCTCTAAGTATAATTTTCCTCAGTTACGACTCTGTCCTTTGCCCGAGTGCACTCTGCCCAAGGACAGAGATGAAACTGAGAGATGATAAATAATGTGTTACAAACCTCTCAAGAGAAAGGTTTACACACTCTTATTTAGACTAAGTGGCTACCTGCCCTGTCAATTGCAATCAAGAATATACCCACTGATTCTCCATGCAGAGGGGTAAACCTCCACAAAAAGTGGGGCCACTTGTTTACTATACTTAAGTTTAATTTTTTACTCCGGTTCAAAGCAAACCTTTGCATATCTTTTCTGGCTCACATACAAACCAAATCTATATTTACCCTATTTACTTTAGTGCAAACCAAACCTACATC
This sequence comes from Acanthosepion pharaonis, assembly GCA_903632075.3. NCBI lineage: Eukaryota > Metazoa > Mollusca > Cephalopoda > Sepiida > Sepiidae > Acanthosepion > Acanthosepion pharaonis. The sequence continues at coordinate 65,794 of CAHIKZ030001537.1, read as the reverse complement.
TACCTTTTTGATTCTTGTATGAACCAAACCCATATCTCCCTTTTTGACCCCTGTGATAAGCAAACTTTTGACTAACATTTTGATTCTTGTATGAACCAAAACTATATCTACCTTTATGATTCTTGCATGAACCAAATTTTTATCTACCACTATGATTCTTGTATGAACCAAACCTATATCTACCTCTATGATTCTTGTATGAACCAAAACTATATCTACCTTTATGATTCTTGTATGAACCAAATTTTTATCTACCACTATGATTCTTGTATGAACCAAACCTATATCTACCACTATGATTCTTGTATGAACCAAACCTTTATCTACCTTTATGATTCTTGTATGAACCAAATATTTATCTACCTTTATGATTCTTGTATGAACCAAAACTATATCTATCTTTATGATTCTTGTATGAACCAAACCTTTATCTACCTCTATGATTCTTGTATGAACCAAACCTTTATCTATCTTTATGATTCTTGTATGAACCAAACCTTTATCTACCTCTATGATTCTTGTATGAACCAAACCTTTATCTATCTTTATGATTCTTGTATGAACCAAACCTTTATCTATCTTTATGATTCTTGTATGAACCAAACCTTTATCTACCTTTATGATTCTTGTATGAACCAAACCTTTATCTACCTTTATGATTTTTGTATGAACCAAACCTTTATCTACCTTTATGATTCTTGTATGAACCAAACCTTTATCTACCTTTTTTATTCTTGTGCAAAACAGACCTATACCTAATTTTTCTGGCTCTCATGCAAACTAAACCTATGTCTGACCTTTTTAACACTCATGCAAATCAAAGCTATATCTACTTTTTCTGGCTCTCATGCAAACTAAACATATATATATATATATTGTTTTAACTCTTATATGAACCAAACCTATGTTTATGTTTTTGCATTTTCTGCAAAGCAAACCTGCCCCACTCTTTAATGTGCAACGGAATTTGATATGAAATAAGCTGACAAAGGCTGATATACCAAACGACAAATTAAATCAAATTGACTTGTTACCCAAGCACTACAGTAGATGAAATGCATAAATATTGACTAAGCTTTGTTTAGTATGGAAAACTGGACACATTACACTAGTGAATGGTATAAAAAATAACTAGATACTCATCACAGTACAGGGTAGAATTTGTGAAATATTTACTAAGCTTAATTTACGGCCATTATAGAAAAAATTACTGGTGAGAATTAGAAACACTTCAAGAGCCAACAAGTTCTCGATACTCAATGGTATATGCTCTTTGTAATTTATGGTTAATAGAATGAAAGGCTGAACTGTTTCTAATCATGTACAGATTGTATCCGCCATATCAAAAACTTTCTTTTTAAATTAATTTTTGGCTGGTGTCATTTTCTTTTTTTATATTGTTGTCTGGGTCATTTGTTTAGCTTCTGGGTCAGTTGCACACACCCAGAAGGTTTAGAGCAGCTGCACTGTAAAAAAATAGGAAATAAAAGGATGCGAGGAAGAAATGCAAAATAAAAGACTTTTCCAGGCAAAATTAAAAAATAAACTTCTTTTATATATATATATATATATATATATATATATATATATATATATATATATATATATATATATTTTCATAGGAAAACCTCAATACATTATTAAAAATAGTTTGGTAATAATTTATTTCAGATACATGAGGCAGTTGTTTGTCTGAAATAAATTATTACCAAACTCTTTAATGATGTATTGAGCTTTTCCTTTGATGTATATTATATTGCTCTGTATTTTGATACATTGAGCTCTCTCCATGGATGGATCTATCTTTTAATATTTCATATTAAAAAGACCTACTTTAGATTATTCTTACCACTTACGGATTTAATATTATGATATTTACATATATATATATATATATATATATATATATATATATATATATATATATAGTTAAAAATCAAAAAAATTTTTTAAATCCCTAACTCTAAAGGTAATTTACATTAACCAGAAACAAAAGCTTAGACAGAAGCATCTATCTTATTAAATTTGGATTTTTTAATGTAACTATAACAACAAAAACATTTAAATTTTATTTTTGCCTTGAAAAAGTTGGAAGACGAAATGCGTCGGCAAAATCTAAGATTTTTTTTCCAATTGTCATTTTATACCATATATATATATATATATATATATATATATATATATATATATATATATATAACGGATACAATAATACAGACATAATGAACACCCAGACACCCCTTGTCCAGTTGAAGTAGATTTATCTGTTTCCTTGGAAACATGAATTATGATTTTAGCTGTGTCTTTAAAACCCAGTAATTTTAAAAGTTACTCCAAAATTCGCTTTAGGATGAAATGGAATTAATGTCTTTAATTTAATTACAAAATTAAATTCGTAGCTTTTAGCTTCCATTTTTGAAACATGGTTAGAACTGTGTAGCGAAAAAAAACATATTTTAAATAAATCAATTTATAATATATATATATATATATATATATATATATATATATGTATTAGAATGAATTTTAATTAATCAGACTGATTTGTTATCACTTTAAACTTCATTATTAGTGGATACACTTATTTGATCAGATGTTCCATTTATATATTAAACAGTATATTTATTTATTTTCACCTACCAGTCTGAATGTTCAAGAAATCTTATCAAAGGAAAATTTGCACTCTTTGGCAGGAATTGAACCTGTGTCCATCAGAGTTTAACAGTGGCTATCTCTACTCTGATGGATGCAGGTTCACTTCCTGCCAAAAAGTGCAAATTTTTCTGCAATCAAATTTTTCAAATATTCAGGCTGGGAGACGAAAATAAATATAATGTTTAATATATAAACGGATCCACTGCTCAAATATAAGTATCCACTAATAATAATGTTTAAAGTGATGAAAAAAAATATATATATCCAGGGTGGCCAATTAAAGACTGAATGATATAAAACAAAAATAACTTTTACAAACACATGAATATCTTGGGGTAGTAAAGTTTGGATCATTTGAATCTTGTTGGTTTGGTTTGGTTTGTTGTGTTTTACGGCATATCAACCTCAATGGGTTATTTAATGTCGACAACATTTTTTTTTCTGGTAATATTTTGTTTTGTCAAAAATCTATTTCTGGTAATATTTTTTTCCTCGAAAATGTATAGGAGGTAATATTATTTTAAAATATGTATTGCTGGTAATTGTTTTTTTTCAAAAACGTATTGCTGGTAATTTTTTTTTTTTCAAAAATATATTGCTGGTAATAGTATTTTTTCAAAAATACAGGGTGTCCATAAAGTTCGTGTGCACTTTAAAAAATTTATAACTTTATTTGTATTTGCGATAGAAATAATTTGTAAAAAGATTAGAAATAAATAAATCTATATTTTTAAGGTTTTATTGAAATTTTATTTAATTTTCCACATGTCCTCCATCATTAGCAATACAAAGGGTAATATGATTTTGCAGTTCATGGAAAACATTTGCCAACTGATTTACAGTAATGCCTGAAATCACATTAGTTATTTTAGCTTTCAAATCTTCTAATGAACTAGGTTTGGTTGCATACACAATTGTTTTCACATGTCCCCATAAACAAAAAAATCTAATGGAGTCAAATCTGGCGAACGTGGAGGCCAATAAAATGGTCCACCCCTTCCAATCCATCTGTTAGGAAATTCCTGATTTAGAAACTTTCTAACATGCAGAGCAAAATGACAAGGAGTTCCATCTTGTTGAAACACTGTATTATAACATTTTTTTTTTTCATTATTTTTTTTGCAAATAAAAATAAATTTATAAATTTTTAAATTGCAACACGAACTTTATAGACACTCTGTATATTGCTGGTAATAGTTTTTTTTTCTTCAAAAATTTATTTCTGGTAATAATTTTTTTCAAAGTATATCTGGTATTAAAATCTATTTTTACACTTTTATAATGCTTTTTACCTCAGTTTCAGGGTTAACTATTTGCCTATAGCTGGGACCCTAACAGCAGCAATTAAGCGGCCGTACAGCTTCCACTGCTGTGTCAATGCGCAAAACATGCTTAGGACCTCTTCCCAAAAGATCACTGACTGATCCAGTTCTTTCAAACTATGCGATTAGGTTCAGAATCATGTTATCACTTGGAGATTCTCCGGCATTAAAATGTTGCCATTTTTTTTTCTCTGAGTTTGAATAACTGATCTTTCATTGTAATAGAGTTTTACTTGTTGCTGGATATTATTTTTAGACATTTTAATCTCCAAGAGATATTCTATGACCTGCAAAGAAAAGAAAAGAAAAAAGATTGAAAATGAACAATTTATGACTTTTTCAAACCCTTCAGTTTTTCAGTGGTCACTATCTGTGTGTGCGTGTTATATATATATATATATATATATATATATATATATATATAACATATCGCACATTGTAATTTAAACAGTACTCAATGTATAATAAGAGAGCTAATGAATAATAAATATACATTTTATTTCTTACCAGTAGCACAACTCAAATTTATTAGCACCAGCACTAAAATGTGCAATACTTTATATATATATATATATATATATATATATATATTAAAAGGATAAGAAAGAACAATAAGATTTATAATCCAATGTTCTTAGCAATTATTTTTATTTTAAAAAAAACAGTGTTCGATACAAACAGTAGGGCATAAAATTATAATCATTTACTTTTTTAAAAATATGATTCCATCGTGACACAGAAATTTCTATGTTTCAAAACTGAAACTAAAAGTTGTAAAATTAATTATAAAAATTAAACTTAAAATCCAGAGTTTCATTCCATCGTTAAGTGATGCTAGGAATAACTTTCTAAGAAATTTATTTAATTTATAAGCACAGATAATCATCAAATATTAAGATGGTACGATGCAATAGAAACTCTTTAAAATAAAATCAGGGCAGTCCACTACAAAAATGGGTACCCACTAAAAATAACATTTGAATTAATGCACGCACGCATCAAAATATATATAAAATATCAATAAATATATATATATATATATATATATATATAGATGAGGAGGCATGGTGGATTACAGCTAAGGCTGAGGAATCGGAGAGCCAAGTTCTAATTACAATCGAATCCATTACATTCACCTATGTGCTAATACCCTTGGGGAAGGTATTAAAAAAAATTAATCCTCCAAAAATGGATAAATAGCAGGACAGGCTGCGTTCTATAAAGAATTGGGTGGCTACTGGTCTAGGAAAGGACAATTTTGAATTCAAAACCTGCGGTTTGTAAAAAATTGAAACCTTGTGGCACGTTTTATTTGTTCAAATCAAAATTTAAATCTCTTTAATTGCCCTTCAAAAAGTGTGGTTGGTTTTTTTCAAAAATTTTCACCACTATAATAAAATCGAATATGCTGGTGTCTGGCTTTAGATCCCTAGGAACTGAGTTGCTTGACCCTCAATATTACGGAAAGTCAAATATATATATATATATATATATATATATATAAATATAGTTTGAAAAATAAAAAATGTTAAAAAAGGAAATTTTCAGGCACATTCTGGGCTGGGACTTTTAATTTTTTTTATTTCAATTAGGTTCCTCGACTATTTTTTTTTTCAGCATGGCCATCATCAGAAGAAAAAAATCCCTGCTTATTAGTAGCAGTCAATTACAGGAGTGAATGAATTTCTGAAGAAAATAAACTTTATCTGTTGTGTTCATTTGTTTTTTATCGTTAATTTTGGTCAGTCTTTGTGTTGGTCAAACAGCCTCTTTGAAGTTGTTTTTAAAATAGAGGATTGTAGATTCCTGACTTGGTCATTTTGACAGTTTTATTGATTGCTGGGAATGGCATGTGTGTGTTAAGTGTATGTTATCTTTTAGTTCTTTGAGAGTCTGTATTATGTGTGCATGTGTATATATTTGTGTGAGTGTGTGGATAAGTGTGAGACCTCAACACCTCTGCAAGCATGTCAGTTTTGTATGGGTGAGAAACGATGTAGTTTTCTTTTCTATGGTTCTTTCAAAAAAGTTGACTTATTTTATTGTGTTTTGAAAAACAAATTACTTTTAAAATACAATAATATTTTACAAGTAACTATATATGTAATCATTAGATTGAATGAACAAGTTAACAAATTTGTTTTAATATACAAAACCATTTCCAATGCATTTCTATATGGAAATTTGTTATACTGTTTTTTTTTTTTATAAATGGTATTGTCTCAATCCATATAAATACAGTAAATATACTATTTTGGTAGTCATTTGATTCACTTATTTCTAAATTTCACCTTGATTCACATGCAATTCACCTTCATTCACTTCTAGCTCACCATTAGCAGTTGATTAAATATAAATTAATTTACCTTGTATATTGTTTTAGTTATAAATATTATTGTTCCATTTCCAACCTTCGTTTTGGTTATTCTTATTATATGGGTAGGGCTTGATTTATGGGGTAATATATATATATATATATATATATATATTGTCATCCACAGACAGACTATTTCACTCTATCACTAATCTTTCAGTGTTACCTAGACATTCAATTATTTTAAGCCAAGATCGAAACCCAACCGATTTGACATCGGTCAGAGATCCTACTCCTAGGTTATCGGTGCACGGCAGAAAGGAAGGGAAATTTTAATGTTTTTCTCTGCAAAATACGCCATGACTTTATAAAACCTCAATTAATTGTTTTTTATTAGCATTAATAGTAGTAGAGGCTGCATTTTTAAAAACTTTTTCTCAAGAGGCTCAAAAGAAAAAATATATATATATATATGTTTTTTGAAAATAATATCCGATAACTTCTTATAACTCTCTTGGGATTACATGCCCAAATTTATTATATATATATATATATATATATATATATATATATAGAGAGAGAGAGAGAGAGAGAGACAGAGACAGAGACAGAGACAGAGGCATAACATATATCTAATTTCATCCTGTATCTTAATAATTTGAACTTTATTTTGCATTGATTCATTTCATGAAAGGAAAAACTTGTATAGATATTGTAATACTAAATTTATTAATATTAAATTTATTATCAAGATTAATACAAGTTATGTTTGAACTCTACAATCACAAGTGATGCTCAAAATGCTGGTCTTTAGCATGGCGAACTACTGCTTGGACAAAGTTAACCAAAGTGTCCAGTGGGATTGCTGCATATGTATTTTCAATTTCTTGTCTAAATTCTAGCAAATGAATAAAATTATTGGCTTTTTTAAACCATGTAAGTAATACCATCTGTCGAGAAAATATTGTACTACAGTAAACAGTGTTATCACAATTTGATAAAACAACAAAAGACAAGTTTTTCCTTTCTTGTATGTATCTCTATATTTTTTATTATTCTGTATATAAACATAAATTTTCTCAATGCTATTTTAAATGGCAGAGAATTAATATTTCTGCATAAATTCCTAGTCCATGATATATTTGTGTATATATGCATTTGTTGTATTGGTGAGGTGAATAATACAGAGAGAAGAATGAGTGCTTAATATATTTATTCAGCACCAGTATCCGGTGATAATGGATACATACAAAAAACAGAACAATAAGTTTTTTTTAACAAGACAACTTACAAGAAATAGAAGAGGGTCAAATGCCGTATAGCCAAACGAAGTCAATCTGAATATTAATCAGCTTAGTATCAACTTATTAATCAACTATTGAAATCCTTAAGGCTATGAGCAAAGCCATCTGGTAGAGTGCTGAAGGGGTGCTACCTACTCTACAACAGTATTTGAAAATATGTGTATATTAATATTTCAATTATATTTATATGTTTGTATTTGGATGTATGTATATATATATATATAGTTTTTTTTCCATCATAAATAAATGGACTGCTCTATTATCATAAGAGTAGGTTATAAATATCAGTATTTAAATTTAACAATGGTCATTTTTTAATGTGCACCTGATGATTGTGTATTGTGCATGAAACTCAGAGTTGTTCCACCAGTGAGGGAAAAAATGTATATTTATTATTAGTATATATATATATATATATATATATTTATTTTTTTATATATTTTAATTTTTTTTCAAAAAACAACTTGCTCACTGCAATGATGTATTCTGGTTTTGATGTGGCTGCATCTCTACTGGTGAGAACCTAAAATGTTTTTTCCATTTCTTTTTAAACTTTTAGGGTCAGGCCCTTGTCTTAATGCTTCAACATTCCTTCACTGCCCAAACTGCTATCAACAAATGATATTGTCTTACTCTGTAACCGTCTTTCCTTTCCATCTCTTTTCTCCCTTTTCTTTACCCTTCTCCGTTTCCTCTTAAGGTGTCACTCCCTATGGTTTTTTTCTCAATAAGCGGCTTGCTTGTAAATAGAATTGTTCTTAACCATTTTTGGTTCTCACCAGTTGAGATGCAACTGCATCAAAACAAGAATGCATCTTTGTAGTGAGAAAGTTTTTTTGTCTGTATGTAAAAATTATAATAAATAATTATTACTCTACACTAGGTATCGAGCCTTCTTTTAATGGTGTGAACTTAAGAATTTATATTATTTTCATTCACATTACATTTGGGTATATATATATATATATATATATATATATATATATATATATATATATATATATCTCATGTTATCCTATAATTTTTTTCTTTTTGGAGGATTAAAATATTATATAAATACATACATACAACAATCTATTTCTTGTTAACAGCTAATATATCTCAACCTTGAAAATGACTAAATGTATAGATGAAAGCACATGAAAAGAAAGAACAATTGGACAATTTTTATAAAATTTATCCTCCCAAAAGAAAAATATTTTTAAGATCACATTGTGTAAAAAAACTAAATCAAAGCATGTTGTCTGTCATATTCAATGAAATGTGCACACACACACACACACACACACACACACATATATTTTATATATAAAGAATGGATTTTCGAAAAATACTTGCTTAACTTAAAAAATTATACACTAGAAACATCTGACAACAGTTTTATAAATGAGGATCACATCATTCAATGGATTAACAGTATTTTAATGCATACATTATGTCTCTACTAACAAAGTAATTTCGCCATTAATCACATTAATATTGCTGATTGATTCTATATATGATTATTTCTTTATATATAAAATATATACTGCATAATATTATATATATATATATATATATATATATATATATATATAAGAAATATAGTCTTAAGGTATGCTATATTTATGGGATAAAAGTGCTTAATATCAGAGATAGAGCGTATGTAAATATAAAATTGAACATTGAAGTCAACACTTAGAGGTGACAGTCTGTTTCATGCTAGATGCAATCGTCAGGTGGCCTGAAACAGACTGTCGCCTCTAAGTGTTGACTTCAATATATATATATATATATATATATATATATATATATATATATATTCCCATATGAGATAAAAGGATTTTTTATTATTAATTCTATTGCTCTGTATAACTAAAATACATTGAGCTCATTTTTATGGGTCGGATTCTAATATTTGCATATTATTAGGATCCACTTTGAATGCCTACCTGTTATATATATATATATATATATATATATATATAATATTGTAAATATCATATTGATGAACACTCATTTGATCTCATTATATTATAAAATCTCACCAAATAAAATATTCTGAATATGTCGATTAAAAACAGAAAACTAAAATTCATGTTATATTATTTTTATGTAAGTATATATTGTGAGAATAACAACATGCTACTTTTAGCATTTACTTATTGGTTGTTAGTTTGTTTGACTTATCAGTTGCAGCTTATCTTATATAACAGGCAAGTGTGTCATTGCATTTATAGATACATTCCAACTGCACAGTGAACCTGCTTGGTAACTATATCGCAATTAAGGACAATGAAAAGTTTGCAAGACTTTACAGACGTAAACTGAAATTCATATGGTATATTATTTTTTATGTAAGTATATATATTGAAAAAACTGACTTGCTTAAAATATGATATTGTGTTGTTATAAGCAGACTGAGACAGATAATTATGTACGGTTTATATAGATAATATCTAATATAGATAGATATGAATTGAATAATATCGATAGATAGATATGAACTGAATGATATAGATAAATAGAGAGATAAATAGATAGAAACAGGTTGAGGTAAATGAGATATTAACAGGGTTAGATAGATATATATGAACAGAATAATGTATGTATGTGTATATGTGTGCAGGTTCATATCTCTAAGTATGCTATCTCCTCCATGTAAGAGAAAACATTCATTATCATGAAGGAGAGAATGCTCATATTATGTATAACAGTGTTTTCTTTTTCTTTTTTGCCCGTAATGGCAGTGGTGGGGTCGGGTGGGGGTGTTCTGTCCTATAGGAATAATGAGATGTTACTTTTAGCATTTACTTACGGGTTGCTGTTCTGTTTGACTTATCAGCTGCAGCTTATCTTGTGTAGCAGGCAAGTGTGTCACTGCATTTACAGATGCATTCCAATTGCATGGTCAACCTGCTTGGCAACTATATCACAATTAAGGACAATGAAATGTTTGCACACTTTATTTTACAAGCTGTTTGCTTGTAAACTTTTTTTTTTTTAAGTTGCAGAAAGTTCTATAATATATCATTATAGCAAATAAAAATTGAACTGCACCTCTTGTATGCTAGCTGTTTATGCAACCTGTAACAGGAAAATTTCGTCAGAGGCAAAGTAAACAATGCTCAAATGTTGTGTAATATCAATCCTCCTATGTGGCTCTACAGAAGGATGCTGAGAATACTATGGACATAACATGTGAACAATGAGGAAGTTTTAAGGAAAATCGAAACAAAAATGACACTTATACTTAGAATCAGAAAGAGGCAGTTTAAAATTTCTTGGGCATATAATGAGGAAAGAGGGCTTGGCGAATTTGACACTCACAGGAGATACTAAAGGCAAAAGGAGCATACGGAAACAGTGTATAACCTACCTTGTGTAGCTTGTGTAATTGAATGGCAGAAGAAGTCTTAGAAGGAGTAATAACAACAATAATTGCTAATTGCTACAAAGCATAAGAAGTTGTGGAGAGCCTTGATCAGCTATGTCTTGAAGGGAAAAGCAGAAAAAGATAGCTTGGGTAGAATTTGTTAGACAAAGAAAACAAACTTTTAATTCACTTTAATGAATTCATGTTTTTGTTTTTTTTTCTTGTTTGTTTCATATACAATGACACAGTAGAAAAAGCATACAAAAGGCATTGGAAATTATTTTTTTATAGCAATGCACTGGAAATAATCATCAGTAGTATTTATTTAACAAGTATGTTAAAATTTTCATTCACTCATACAGAATAATATGGCAAATATTCAATGCTTATATAGAATGTATTGTAAATTATTTTACTATAGAAATGTATTGTAAATTATTTTACTATAGAAATGTTTTGGAAATTATTTTTGTTATACCATACCTATGGACTATAATGGGTATGTCTCAATCCATATAAATACAGTAGAATATACTGTATGTGGTAGTCATTTGGATTCACTCAGGTTTCACCTTGATTCACTTGCGATTTACCTAGATTGACTTCTAGCTCACCATTAGCAGTTGGTTATTTACTACACACCTCTGGCAAATCTTTTATGTTGTTCCTGTTATAAATATTATTGTTCCATTTCCAACCTTCATCTTTGTTATTCTTATTCAATAACCTTTTCCTAGGTTACAACACTATATTAATATGATTTTTCTTTTTATCTTTTGAAACATGCATATAAAATTCAGATCATTATTATCAGGTAAAGCTCCAACACAGACAGAACATCATCATTAATATTATTATTATTATAATTATTATTATTATTATTGTTGTTGTTTTGTCTTTGATTTGAGTAAAGCGAGTTACACCCAAATCTCAACCAGAGACTTCAAGAGATGAGTTTTTTGTATCAGGGAAAGAGATGCTTCTTCTTCTTCTTCTTCTTCTATGTACCGCATCCCTTCAGAACGTGGGCGATCATGGCTCTCCACAGCTTCCTTTTCTTTTGTATCTCTTAGCAATGTTTTTTTTTATATTCCTTCTAATCCCTATTCTGCCAACCATTTACACAAGCTCGTTAGATAGGATATTCGCTGCTTTCATCTGTCCCTCTTGCCTACAATATGTCTTTTTACAATAACCTTTACAATAACCTTTTCCTAGGTTACAAAATTTTGGGTCTCATCCTGGTCACCAAAATATTGTAATCTAGGAAAAGATTACTGAATAAGAATAACCAAAATGAAGGTTGGAAATGGAACAATAATATTTATAACAGGAACAATATACAAGGTTTACCAGCGGCGTGTAATAAGTAACCAACTGCTAGTGGTGAGCTAGAAGTGAATGAAGGTGAATTGCAAGTGAATCAAGGTGAAACCTGAGTGAATCCAAATGACTACCACATGCAGTATATTCTACTGTATTTATATGGATTGAGACAATACCCATTATAGTCCATAGGTACAGTATAACAATTTTGCTATAGAAATGCATTGGAAATGGTTTTGGTATATTAAACAAATTTGTTAACTTGTTCATTCAATCTAATGATTACATATATAGTTACTTGTCAAATATTAGTGTGTTAGGAAAGTAATTATGTATTTCACCACAATAAATTCTAAGTCAACTAACTGAAGCAGAACCATAGTAGAAAACTACATCTAGTATTAGTTGATCTTCTCTTCTGTCCGAAAGGTGTTGTTTATAGTGTATTTTCAGATTTTAATTAGAAATACTTACATTGAAGAAATTTTGCTTCCTCATGAGCTTTCAGTTAAGAAGTAAACATAATGTATCTCCCACCACCTGCAGTAGTCCTTTCATTTTTGCATTGCATTATTACAGGTGGTGAAAAATGTGTTTTGCATGTCAACAAAAATGGAAAAAGACACTGGTTCACACAAAATGAGAAACTAATATCAACACCAAACTCTATCCTTGCTTTAAGTCTGGTGGGATATGAAAAATGTCATACATTATAGTAATGGTAATAATAGCTGTTTTCCTACAAGGAAACATTTAGAATTTATTGACCAAGCAGACAGTATTGATTTCGGTTGAAATTTATAAAATATTGCACTTAAAACAATTTTTCTGAAAAATAAAATTCTCCTACTTAAACTTTTATTTGAAACAGTGCAGAATGTTAACGTCTTGATTATGTTGCTATTTTCTCTTTGAACTACATGTGCTATGCATTTTAGTTGTTGCTGCTGTTGGTACTATTATAAGCTAGTGGAACATGGAAGGACCATCACTGCAGGCATTTATTGCCAGTAACTTGATTATGTAAACAAAACATTGCATCAAAAGTTTCTGGTTTTGGTTAAGAGAAAAGCTGTTGGTCTCTAGCATGACAATATGAGATTACACTCAGGAAAACAAACCCAAGAAAACATATGACTATTATTAATGAGGTATTGGCAGGAGATATTAAACACTTATATCTTCTTTTTTTCCTTTCTTTCTTGCCAAATCCCCCAACTTAAGAACATTTCTCTTATTGATTTCAATCTTATATGGGAATGACTGCAGAACATTTACTCCTCCTCTTTTATATAGGCAAAAGCATACAAGTGCATGCTGGGATTTTTTTCTTAGCCAATGAAATAGCCTGGATTGCAGTTGACTCAGTCCCAATCTGCCTTGTTTAAACTTGCTTTTGTGCATTGACGCCAATTCTTAGTCTGTGAACATTTTAGCCTTATTAGTGTTAATTTGCCTTGCGTATATTGTTTGCTTGATATTATTTAATTTTTCCCTGTTCTTTTTTCTTTTTATTGCAAACTTTGTTAATTCTGTTTGTTGGACTGTTCTTTAATATATTTTGCATTTGACCATGGCTACTCACTCCATATCCCTCAATAATAATTTAAAAATAATTCAGCAGATGATGTTATTTTATTTATGGTAACTGGATTTTTGGCGATTACCTTACTCAGTTTCCATTCTTTAAGACTGTGTGTCCAAAGAAAAGGCCTTATTATCATGGTCATCATTGCTTCTCTGCCTCTTGGCTAAGATCTCTTCTCTCTCTCTCTCTCTCTCTCTCTCTCTCTCCAATTCTATCTTTCTTTCTTTTTTAAATTTTCTCACTGGAAATAAGTAGTGTCTTTTCCCCTCTTTCCATGTGGCCAAAACAAAATAGTCCATTATTTATGGTGTGTTGGCAGGGCGCAACGGTCGTGAAAACTAACAAAAGGTGGCAGAAACCCAATTATACTAGGATTATCTGATAACTTTAATAAAACATGTTGAAACTATCTAAAAATATAACTCCAGGTTTGTTTTGACATCTAAATTAATCATTTGAAATTTGACAAAAATCATTCAAAGCAAACTCAAGTCATTGAAGTTTATGTGACTTGCATAATAACTTCAGATGGACTATAGTAATACAGTCCATGCTGGGGTTATATACCTCAAGATTCTAGACAAAATCCAAAGAAGGGTCTGTAATGTTGTCAGTCCTGACCTGGCATCTCAACTTTAGTCACTTTCGATGTGCCAGGATGTGGCTTCTGTCTGGAAAAAATGCAGTCCCCCAGCTATGGGTTAAATAGCAGAATGAACTGGGTTCTCTAGCCTTGGTTGGTAACCAGTCTGGTAGAAGGACAACTATGAATTCAAAACTCATCATCATTTCTTCAGTTAGTGGACTTTGTGCTGCTGTGGTCAGCATTTCTGTTGTAATTGTGGTTCATGGTGACATTCAAGGTAAAATAATGCAATGGCTTATTAGTTCCTTTTGTACCTCGGATATTGAGGTTATCCTGTCCCTCCTCTCAGAAGTTAAAGAAGCAGGACCTACAAGGTAGCAGACTGTTCGAATTTAGAGTTTTTCCTTTTCCTAGACTGGTTAACAACCAAGGCAATAATGCCCACTTTGTCCTGCTATTTACTCATAGCTGGCAAGGAGATGGATTCATATGTTTCCCAAGGCTATTAGTGCATAAGTGAATGCAATAATCTTGACTGGAATTTGAACTCAGCTCTCCAATTCCTCAATCAGAGCCACTATCCATTATTCCATGATGCCACCATTCAAAACTCAGCCACCTAAAACTTTACAAAGCTGGGGTGCAGATACTATGTGTACAAAAACAAAAAAAAAACAATAAATTTTAATAGTTATTGATTAATCAGAATGCTGTTGAAAGCAGTAAGCTTAGGACACAAGGAAGGGGTCATCATGATATGGTTAAAATAAAAATGAAGTGTTCATATGCTTACAGGGCCAGCATGTACTCCTCCCTGACCAGGGGGATCTGATTGGGGGACCCCAAGCAGTGCTTTGTGACCCTCACTATCTTATCAACATTCCGTCTTTTTCTCCCTAGATTTATATACATTACAAATTAAACTAAGCACAACTGACTATTATAGGATGAAAAATCTTTGCAGATTTTGACATCATTCTGAGGTCTTTTTTTGTCCAAATCTATGAATTTATTTTGCTCATGCTAAGTTTTGAAAAAAGCACTTTATAAAATTCACTATTTTTTCATTCATAATGTTGAATGTGTTCAAATTATTCAACATTTTAACAAAAAAAATCTCAAGTTGATGTTAAATATTGCTGCAAAACATTGTAGATTTATTTAAGATGGAATGATTTATTATGACATGTCTCTAATTTGTATTTAGAAAAATTTTATTTCTTTTTAATTTTTCTAGTTGAATTCTTCATCTTTATTGCATATGATTCATTATTGTACATAATTAGGTTATAATAAAATTTGTATTTTATATGAAAATTGAAATGTAGTATAGTGAGCCCCCTCTACCACTGTATCATAGATTTGAGGAGGGGTTATATCAAAGATTCAGTGGAGGGTCTGTGAGACACTTGCACGGGTCATGTATGTTTAACACAAATCAAAATTCAGATTTTGTTTTGTGAAACAAAATTCTTCTTCTGATGACATCATCTTGTCAGCAAAACATGTCAAAGTCCAGGTTTTCTAAATGATATTTAATTATATACATATAATATATATATATATATATATATATATATATATATATATATATATATATATATACTAGTGAATTTAAATGGTTGTCCCAATGTAGATTATTAAAGAAAATATGTCCTCCAAAAAATTTGTAATGTGCATCCCCCTTTGCAGGAGAAACCATCCTTTGATCCAACATGCTTGAAACACTCAGCCATGAAGAGCTTCACGAACAAGCAAAGTTCTAAAGTTTGCATTTATCAGATGGTGGTTCCTCATGCATTATTTTCGAATTTTCTCAAGTACGCAGCTCAGTAGATGAAAAAATACTGTTTAAAAATAAATGGGGCTTCTACTCAAATTTGAGTATCCAATAAAAATAACATTTGATGTAATAAAAATATGTTGGATTAAAAAATAAAATCCATTAATTCTTTAGGAATTGTTTTGTTTACATTTTGGATATGAAACTGAGCAGGTATTTTTTCAAAAAAAACAAAAAGGATGATGAGTGTGCTAAAGAAATTTTGGGTGTCAAAATGTTTCTTATGACACTTGGATCACTTTCCATGTGTCATCATCCTTCAATTTTTAAATATTATTGTTTTCATATATCCACTGTACATCATTGGTGTCAGATAAGACATGCAGTCTTGTAATGAACAATATATATATATATATATATATATATATATATATATATTTATAAATATACTGTTTCACTCAAATAAGTGTTTAGATGTCCAGTTGCCTTTAACTATTGAAACCAGCTGAATTGGCATCAGTTAAAATCATCTACCCTAAGCAAAAGCACATGGCATTCTTTGAAAATTGAATTTAAATTTTTAATTTTTCTTAGATAAATATGCCAGTGACTGAGAGAACTCGATTTGTTTTATCGAAGAGTATTGCATTAGTAGTAGTAATAGTTACTGTTTACAAACTCACACTTTCTCGCCAGAGAGCTCAACTGAAATAATTAATAGGTCAGTTACAAAATTTGGAGAATAAAAAGCCAACAAAATGATACCAAATTGCCAATAAAATTGATATAATGATATATATTAACCTTTTGGCTAAACTGACTCATGAAGAGATTGATTTTAATTTTGGGATTTTCAAACACGCCTATGTTCTTTTTCAACAATATGAGGAATAAACTAATAAGAGGAACTTACTCTTCTGTGAAATGTTGTTGGTTAAAGTTATTCCTGTGGAAATTATACTCTTTGAGTAAACCCAAATCCCTGTTTAATCCCTCAATGTGCAAACTTATTTTGAAAATAATTTTCAACTCCGAACTGCACTTTTTTTCTTGCCTATTTAATAAAGAGACTAAAAGCACATATCTTGCATCATTGATGCTATGAAATAGTTGGTTGAAGTGTGCAGAGACAGGTAAATTGTTGTTGTTGTTCTCCCTGATGGATTTTTTATGGTTATTGAATGGAAGACGGAATTCTGTTCCAGTTTCTCCAACAACTTCCTTTTTTGCATTTTGTGGCAGAAAAGCACATTTAATTATATATATATATATATATATATATATATATATATATATATATATATATATATATATATATATATATATATATATATATATATATTGTTGTAATGGAATGTCCCACATCCCTATTATCTATGTGGACTGACTATATCAGTAGCTATATATACACAAGATATATCTGGGGGCTTGCTTCAGCAATTAGTTGGAGATTTGTCTCCAGCTGTGCTGGTCAAACTCTCTATCTTCGGGCAGAGAGGAACCCAGACAAGGCTATGCTGATGGGTAGTCTCATCTGGGGTGGTAGACAGCTACCTGACCCCGTGTATATAGGGTCTACAGGAAATTTTTGCCCAAGTATACAGGCTCGGTTGCCCTGCATTAAAAAAGCTTTGTTCTGCATCCTGCCTCACAGGGAGGTAAGATAAGTAACCTTGCTTTGGCAATTAGTTGGAGATTCGTCTCCAGCTGTGATGGTTGAACTCTCTGCCCAAAGGCAGAGAGTAACCCAGACAAGGCTATGCCAAAATGCAGAGTCTCATCTGGGGTGGTAAACAGCTACCTGCCCCCATGTATACAGGGTCTACAGGGAATTTTTTGCCTGAGCCTACGGGCTGGGTTTTTGACCCCGCATTAAAAATGGCCTGCCACATGTGAGGGGTAAGGTAAATATCCTTGCTTCACGAATTAGTTGGAGATTCATCTGCAGTTGTGGTGGTCGAACTCTCTGCCTTCGGGTGGAGAGAAACCTAGATAAAGCTATGCCGAAGGGCAGAGTCTCATCTGGGGTGGTAGACAGCTACCTGACCCCGTGTATAGAGGGTCTACAGGGAATTTTTTTCCTGAGCTTATGGGCTTGATTTTTTCCCGCATTAAAAAAAGGCCTTGTGCCACATTCTGCCTCGTGGGGAGGTAAGGTAAATAACCTTGCTTCGGAAATTACTAGCCTGCCACGTGATTCCCTGTCTTTCAGTAGTGCATTCTCTTTTAAAATAACCCACTCTTTCTTTCATCTATGCGCTTGTTGCTGTTCCTTCACTCGAGTACCACTTTTATTTGTTTGTAACCTCTTTAAGGATACAACATACATACATATATATGAGTAAATTTGGATAATGGAATGGTAAATATATAAGATATTTTGGGAAACTTCTCATTTGGTATGTTTTGCCAATAAGCCAGCGCCATAAGAAAAAGAATTTTATTTCACAAGGACAAAATCTACATTAGCAAAAGACAAAATGAAATTTACGTTAATAATATGAACGACTGATATTTTTTATTAATTGTAGCATTATAACTGAAATTAGTGGAAATCTAATTTCTATAATAAGCCTCTTGCTGGTCTATTGCTATTTTCATGGAAGGTATTCAGACGAACTACGTTCCTTAGTTCCACCAGTTCTAACCTGGCTAACACCCGTCATGCCGCGCACATTGTAGTGAACCACCCTCATTCCTTTTGCATTCTACTGATGTGACATAAGTTCAACTTGAGCAGCTTCTTCCCACAAACTGCTGTTTTGTGGAACCAACTCCCAAGAGGATGCTTCCTCAATCACGACATTCTTAACCTGTTCAAGCGTATGGTTAACCATGATCTTCCCCTCATATAAACAGTGCTCTTAATATGTAAATCTCTACCTCGAGTGGCTCTTGGGCCTTGTTCAGGATGAACACTGAAATATGCTGTAAAAGTTTTCATCTGAAATCAAGAAAATACATACTTTAAGCAAAACGATGATGATATATGAAAAATAAAAAAAATAGAAGGCATCAGATTAAATTGACATCAAAATGGTTAAAATGAACCATCAGTAGTGCTTCAGCAGAAGCAACGCTTAGATTCTGAAACATTCATTGTATATACACTAAAAGCATGAAGCCACACCTAGAATTAGTATTGGATAAACATGACAGAAGACTGGAAAAAAGAAGAGCTCTTTGAGTGATTGAAAAAAGAATGGAATCAATTGTCAAAATTATCCTTTGGAAACCTTTTGCAACGAATGCCAAAAATTTGTACTGCAGTGTTATACAGAATAAAGTGTCACTGCTGACACTTGAGTTTGAACATAGATCACCAGTGAGCAAACACAGTCGATCCCATTATTGAATTAAGTGGATTTGTGCTGCAGTGTTATACAGAATAAAGTGTCACTGCCTACACTTGAGTTTGAACATAGATCACCAGTGAGCAAACACAGTCAATCCCGTTATTGAATTAAGTGTATCAAATGACCATAGAGAAAATGCATATATAGGAAGTCACATGACATCTAGATTGATCATTATATTCTAGTCTATCCTCTATCACTATACGGATTGGTATTTCTACTCTATTACTATATGGATTGCTTTGGAAGTGTGCTGATCAAACCCTCTGCCTCCGAGCAGAGAGGATCCTCATATGAGGCTATGTCGAAGGGCAGAGTCTCGTCTTGGGAGACAGCTACTCAACCCCGTTTTTTATGGGGTCTACGGGAATTTTTGACCGAGCCTACAAACTCGGATACCCCACAATAAACTTGGCTTTGGACTGCATCCAACCGCATGGGGTGGTTAGTGAATATCTCATCATTTCTACTCTATCCTATATTACTATATGGATCGCTATTCTCTACTCTATTCACTATACTATTTCTCTATATTGATCACTATATGGATTACTATTCAAAGTACTATTAGTGTGAATATTATCAAGCAAATATGAGTATTATTCAAAGGCGCCTGATACCAGTATTGTTCAACGGTGTTACTATAGTTGTATCTGCGATTTCAAAGTCTCTACTACAACGAGCATGATGACAGTGACAACAAGTATTTGTTGACATTACAAAAGTGACAATGAGTGTTTGTTTGAGTCAAAAAATGCAGTAATCAAGGCAAAAAAGGATATTTTGACAAGAGCAAAATTTAATCATAAAATGCTTTTTTTCTCTTTTGTCATAATACAATTTCTAATATAATATCAGGTTTCACTTTTTTTTTTAACCATGTATGATAATTTTCTCTTATTTAAAGTACAAAACAACTACTTTTTGGGCCAATTTAAAAAAAAAAATTACCAGAGATTTCCTCAAGCTTTTGAACTGTAGTGTACATTAAAGGTAGCTAGTTGACCAGAGACAAAAAACAAAAAACAAAAAAAAAAAAATTTAAAACCAGACATTTTAAAAATAAAAATCATAAACCCAAATACCATCTTGCTTATAATCCATTCCGACCAAGAAATGTGTTCTTTTTCATTATTTACTTATTTCTGAGTTGGTCCTATACATATAAAACACTATATTCCAGACTGTCACAGCTAGTATCTACCATGCCATGTACACAGAATACATGTGCTTTCCATTTTAGATGTTGCTGTTTTTGGAAGTATTCAAGTCATGTGTTCTTTGCAGTTTGGTAAAATTCTTCCTTTATGATTCTGTATTTCCAGACTACAGGATCCAACAAAATGCAATCCTCTCTAAGACACACAGAATTCATTCATTTTGAATCAGTGATCTGAGAAGACAGTTGTACAAGGATGAACTGAAAAGTTCATATGGAGGAATGATGCTAGAAGTGTGACATCTTGCATGCATTAATGTTAACTCTCATTAATAACTGCATTGTTTCTCTTCAGGTAAACTAACATCTGACCGTTTAAAGAAGACTTCAGATGTAACTAGTAGCAACTTCTCTTGAAAATGTACATGTGATAGATGACATGCGATTGACAATAAATCAAATAGCTAGTGCTATTAGCATGTACTCTGAGAGAGAGGAGTATATTCTGCACAATGAACTTGGCATGATAAAAGCTTCTGCTTGGTGGGTGTCATGTCTTCTGATACCTGATCACATCACAGGAAAATCTGACATTGTTTGAGGCAAATCCATGATGAGTGTTGAGTTCATCACTTTGAGCCAAAGACAAAGAAATTTCCGCTGTCTCTTCCTCATTATAAATATAAATGTTATTTTTATTACCATTTTCTAAAAGACTTCCATGAAATTCTCAGTATCTTTTTGTAGAACCATATTTATGTTGCTTCAAGTTTTCTTTTCCTCTATGGCTTACAGCCATATCATGGTGAAACATTGAAGTTAAGCAACAATGAACCTGGTCAGTACTTAGATGGGTGATCACTTGGGAATACCAGTTGCTGTAAGCTTCAATGTGTGTGTGGTGGAATGGATAATGGATCAGAATTGTTAATTGGAGAGCCAAATTCCAATTCCATTTCCAGTAGGGTTTGTTATATTCATGTATATGTAAATACTCTTGGGAAAAGTATGAATCTACTGCTTTCCCCTCCAGCTATGAGTTAATTAGTAAGAGTTGTATCACTAAATCATTATTATCACCAAAAACATTCTTACAATCTACAATTTCTGGCTTTGAATAACTTGTAAAGGGTTGATAAACTATAAAAAACGAATGAATCAATCAAAAAATCTCTTCATCTGTGTGGAGATTGTCCAGCATTCACTGCTATAGAAAAGGATTAATATCACATAGCAATTGAGTGTAATTTTTTTTCTGTTTTTAATGAAATTTTACTGCTTCTTAATACTTTGCTTAGCTTTTGGAATTCATCTTTTGCTAGTGCCATGTGCATTCGGAATTTCCGTGTCACATTTTGACAACCTTATTTTATGTTCTCTCCCAAAAGTTTCTCTACACTTGTTGAAATATGATACTCATTGTTTTTATGCTGTTCGACATTTGAATCCATTTCAGTAACCTTATAGCAATGCTAATTGTCATTATATCTTTGTAGATTTCCTCAATTTGAATTTGGTGCTAGACAAAAAATACTACTTCTATGCTCGGAACAGAAAAGGAGTACGAGTATTTATCTATATTTCCATTCGCATAGATTGAGACACAAGACCACAGTTAAGGCATTCCCCCTTTTGGGTACACCTCAGGTGCTGGTTAATAACTCCAATCATCTCCAGAAGGAATCCCCCCCTGTGACTTGAGACATATTCATTTATCCCCCACTTTTCAGGATTCCCAATAGTTTAGATATTTATCCATGTGCCCTCACATAGAATTTGACATTGTCAAGGTTTAAAGTGGATTTACAGTCAGCAGTTTAAAAATTATTGTCCTTTCAGCCTTTCTCCTTTTGGGGACACCTCAGGCACCAGATAATGAATCCAGACCCCACTCTAGAAAGAGAGGTATTACTTGGAGGCATGTCTACTATGGCTCAAGCCTAATATTCAATAACACTCCCCAACATGGCTGGGCCAGGTGATAGGATAGGGATATAAAACAGAATTTATATGATACACTCTTAATTTATAATCACATCCTCAGTATAACGATAAACTACGTCCAACAGCAAAGCCTCTGATCAGGAGGTTTTAAGGAGGATGGAACCACCTCTTAATTGCTCTGACCTGGAGTGGTAGCACCTGTTAGGGTCCCAACTATGGGTAAATAGTTAACCCCTAAACTGGGGTTAAAACACTATGAAAGTGTAAAAATGGGTTTTAATACCAGCAATAAATTTTTTGAAGGAAAAATTATTACCAGCAATACATTATTACCAGCAATACATTTTTGAGGAAAATGTTACCAGCAATACATTTTTTAAGAAAAAATATTGCCAACAATACATTTTTGAAGGAAAAAAAGTATTACCATCAATGCATTTTTGAGGAAAGGGGTATTACCAGCAATACATTTTTGGAAAAAATATTACCAGCAATAAAAATCTTGCCAGCATTAAATAACCCATTGTAGTTGATATGACATAAAACGAAACAAACCAAACTTAATTTATAATCTCTAAATTTGTCCAAGTTTCTGTCTTACTTTCATGAAATGACAATTGGTTAATGTTCATTTACTACCACCAGGTGGGACATATTCTAACAAGATTCCTACTAAACCATTTTTCATTGTTTTGCAACTGCTAGTGACAAAATCTGAACTGGTGATTCATAATATGAATTAACATTTTTCTTCAATTTGAGACTAGCTTTGTAATTATTTCATTGTATCTGTCATGAGAAAATTTTGTTGAAGAAAAAATTTTTTTTAAAAAAGCTAAAAGAAGAACAAAATAATTATCACTACCTGTCGTTGATGGCAATACAAATTGGCCAAAACATGGCATTTAATACATAGCTGGGGAATGCCTTCATGTTTTTCCCAAGGGCATTTGTCAGAAAGTGAACACAATAGATTTTGTCATAATTTGAATTGTACTTACCAATTTGACTCTCAATTCATTATTTCTTAGTTTTTCCTTCTTTGTCTGTCTTTCTTTTTTTGTGCCTTTTATTTTTTTTCTGTGGCTGTTGTCAGTACAGGCGAGGCAGAGGGTGTGACAGCCCTCTGCATCCAAAACAGGAAGGCATTTAATCATAGAGTAAAATAAAAAATTTATTTTTGAAATTTGAAATTGTGTTTGTTAACTTTGTTGTACAAGCACCCTACAGTTCCACAAGCTGGTGTGAATGTGGAATCATGTTTTGATAAGCAAGACCGGAGTAGGCCCCCACCAACTCGAGTCTTAGGGGCATACAATCAAGGAGTTGCCCCCAAGCATTACATACAAAGAATGGATACTACAAATAATTTCCACTTGGCAAGAACAAAAAGTTGAACATATTCACTTTGTGTGACTACTTACTTGAGTATCACCACTATGATAAACTATTTTACAACAATCAGTCTTGTATATCATATTCTGCCATTACCGCTTGGGCACTTATATAGTGTCTATGTCTCAACTATGCTAATTAAGCAGTCATTTACATATATCTATGCAGCCATTTGAAGAATGTTGTCCACCAGAACCTCCAGAAGATTAATTTGCACTAGAAGACATTCCCACACCCTGCCACATCTGTGAGAGCTGGAGGGACAAAGTGCTCTTGTGGGCAGAACATCTTCATGGCATGAGATTTAGCAGCAGCTTCTGGTTTTTAGGTGCTAATAAAAGTCTCTCTAATGGCCTACCCAAGAAATTTGGCTTTTGAAAAATACAGAAGGTCCTAAAAAACAACAAGACCAAAAAAGAAATTGGTTATTGTTGAAAGAACTACATCACTTAACAATTCACTGTTAATAACTCATTTTTTTTTAATTCAACAATTCACTGTTAATAACTCATTCTCAAATTGCCCCCTTATACTGTTGGTCTAGTAAGCCAAAGAGTGCATATTCTATGCATGCCTCCACCAAAATATTACCATGCCCTACCAGTGGGGCATGCACCCTACATTGGGAATCATTGATCTAGATCTTGTTTAGTACTGCTTAGTTATTGCTCACCCTATTTCATTTAAGTCAAAATCTGTAATAACTTCCTGAGGGATTGAACACACAATTACTATGCCACCAAATGCAAGAACCCACCCACTTTAATCCACTAGGTTACTGGAGTTCAGTTTGAAATGCCTACATTGACAAGAACTTGATGAAGACTGGAGGGCACAGCGGCCAAAATGTTGAGATAATATCATCAAAGACGAGGGCAGTAGTCTCAGCATAAATCATGTAGTGAGTCTGAGTAAGAGTGTTAATGTTAATATGTGTTAATACATATGATGCATATACAGTAAGCGTACATAAAAATTCAACCACCATTGCAAGAAATTTGTTACCATTTCCATCTTCATATTTAGCTGGATATGGCTTTCATGTTGTAGATGATTTGGCATTGAAAAAAAGAAATTGACTGGATATCACTAAACAGAGAGATTTGAGCCTTAAGCTGACTAAATTGGTACCTAATATAAAATCTTTCTGTAGCAGACATGACGCACAAGGATCTCACTAACAGTCATTTTGTGATTAGCTCAAATTTCATTTTGCATTATTATTTCATGATTAAAATAATCAAAGTATATTACAGAATAAACTTTCATTCAAATATTTTATATTTCTACCTTTCAGTTCTCTATTATGTTTTGAAAACTATATATATTTAACTGTCTTTTTGTTTTTTTAATTTTTCTTTCTTGGATGCCATGGTCTTTGGAGGCTTGTTTAGAGACCAAGTTAATGGCCTTTTCAGCTTCCTTCACATGAATTGCAGTAAAATTTTGAATACATAAGAATTAAGTATTAGAGGGGGCACCAGAATTTTAGAAATACCAAAGTGGGGTATGGCCCAAAATCAATTGGAATCACTGATCTAGACAAAATATCCCTAGACATGATCAGTAGAAATAGAATAATCTACATGTCGATTAAATAAAAGGTTCAGTTTGAAATCTTCTGGATTGATAAGCACCTGATGATGGCTAGAGAGGACAATGGACGAAATGTTGGGATAATAACAACAAAGATGGGGACAATAATAATGCAAGTGAAAATAATGGTAACTCCTCATAAAAGAAATTCATTCCAAAGTCTCTTGGAATCAATGGAACTTCTCTGCTGGCACCCTTCTGCATAACTAGATCTACATTGTCCAATTTAATATTTATCATGATACTTTTTCCCCCTTTTGTTTTGAGTGAAAAATGTCAAATATTGGTTTCTGAGTTTTATGGAAGCCATTGAATGTGCAAGTGTTAATGCTTAGCAGTTTGGATTGAGAGATTAGCAAGTGAATTTTGAATTCATTACATTCACTCTCGAACAAATACACTTGGGAAAGGTATGAATCCATCACCTCTAACTGCTAGTTATATGTTAAATAGCAAGACTGGACTTGACAGCTGTGGTCAGTGACCAGATTAGACAACTCTGAATTTAAAACTCTATGTAGCCCTGATGGGGTTCACACTTGAACTGAAACTAGAAGTCTGCCCAGCATAGTTGCAGTATAAATCACTATAAAGACGACGAGATGGAACAGATACAAATCTAGTTAGAAAAATCCAGGACATCACTTGATGGAAAACTGAGACCAATCTCTTTTAAGTGCAAACAAAAATGATTACAGTTTGCCATCCACTGCCACCATGTGAACAGGGAAATTGTCTCATCCTTACTCCTATTGCATCCTTCTGGAAGTGTCTTCTCATGAAAATTGTCTTTCCCAGACACCATAGCTCGAGACTCAGGGTTGGACATTGGGGATCTGGGGACAGCAATGCAGGACCAAACAGTGTGGAAAGGGATTGTCAATGAACTTCCAACCAACCATAGGGAGGTTGAAGGATGATGATGATGATGACGATAAATCACAGGTTGGCTCTGTAAATATTAAAGAAAGACATGGACTTTAGCAGAGGCACATGTTCAGAAATAAGCGGCCATGCTGAAGATGAGAAATCACACTGATTTACAGTATATTCTCAAGACTTGAACAACAAGAGCTTCAACATCAAGAGCTTTTAGCTGATATTGTAACCATAGAACACATTGGATACTCTTCTTATTTGCAAAGATATATATATATATATATATATATATATATATATATATATATATATATATATATATAAAGTCTTACATTGTAGCATTTTTTTATTGTTATTTCTTCTACATCCTTTCAAATATTTTGTCTCTAATTCTGTTAGAAAATATTGAAGAATAAATAAACATGATATTAAAAGCCACAATATCTTTATTCTTTGTAGGCCATAATCACTTAATTACATAAGAAGGTTTCAGAGTTGGTGGTGCCAAAAATAGAGGAATCGGAGTCAAAGGTTTTGTCTCCTGATTTCACAGCCTTGATTTTGAAGGTATATTAGGAAGAGATTCAATACAAGATTATATCTGTTGTAGTTGCTAAAAGAAAAAGAAAAGAAGACCAGAGTTTGGTTGCAAATGATGCACTACACATAAATTCTCTGACATTAACTAATGCTGTGAATTCAGGTAAGGAAGAAATTGGAATGTGGAAAGATTTTTATTTTTTAATCATTTTACTCCAAGCAAGGCAATAAAGCCAATTTGATGATGGCAGGTCAGACTTGTAGATAACTCTGGAAGGGTGATTATCAGGTTGTTGCAAGACATGACTAAGCGAGTGAACATGGCACTGAGAAAGAAAGAAAGACAGACAAGGAAGGAAAAACTAAGAAATAATATGTTGAGAGTGAAGTTGGTAAGTACAGTTCAAATTATGATCAAGTCTATTGTGTTCACTTTCAGAGAAATGCCCTTGGGAAAAACATGAAGGCATTCCCCAGATATATATTAAATGGTAGGGTAAACAATGGCCTCTAACGTTGGGTGAAAGTCAGTCCAAGTAAAAGCGTCTCAACTATCTTTTCCAGGAAGTCATGACAATTCATAGATAATAAAGAAAAGAAATCTGTAGAGAAGGCAATGGGAATCAACTTGACTATCTTTCATAGGAAGTCATGACAATTCATAGATAATGAAGAAAAGAAATCTGTAGAGAAGGCAATGGTAATTTACTTGACTATCTTTCGCAGGAAGTTATGACAATTCATAGATAATAAAGAAAAGAAATCTGTAGAGAAGGCAATGGGAATCAACTTGAATATCTTTCCCAGGATGTCATGACAATTCATAGATAATAAAGAAAAGAAATTTGTAGAGAAAGCAATGTGAATCCACTCGACTATCTTTCCCAGGAAGTCATGACAATTCATAGATAATAAAGAAAAGAAATCTGTAGAGAAGGCAATGTGAATCCACTCGACTATCTTTCGCAGCAAGTCATGACAATTCATAGATAATGAAGAAAAGAAATCTCTGAAGAGTCATGATTGCCTACATCTTGAAGGGACATTCTAGGAATTTACAAAATGCATTTTACATACTTTGCAGTACTTGGTACATTACATACCAAATCATTGCATAACTTTGCTGCGAAAAAATCCAATTTCCCTGAATGAAAGAGAATCTATATTAAAAACAATCTCAATTAATGTTCTTGTGAACCAAATATAAGTTTTTCAAATATACATTTTGTCGCTTGTTGGCAATCTTCTCTGTGTCTTTAATGGGGAAGTATTTTTTTCTGGCTGAATTCTTCTGCTTTCTCAAACCTAGGAAGATGGTTTCTCTTGAAGACAGATTCTTTTGTTTTTTCCATGATCTTCTTTTCCATCTAAGGGGTATTGATGTCTTTAAATTTTTATCCTTGTAGATTTATATATATTCAAATACCTTATGAGTATATATATATATATATATATATATGTATATATATATATATATATTGAAACACATATTAGAGAATGTAAATATCTGAAATCAATCACCTCTCCTTAGGAGGGACTCAAAACTTGGTCTCCCATATAAGAAATGCAGAAACTTATCACTAGAATATCAACGGTTTGGTCACCAAAATTCTCAGCAACAGATGCCATTTCATTAAGGATATTCCAACTCAAGTGAAAAGAAGAAAGTACTGATATATGACATGAGAATTACCAGTCTATTTTAATAATATTTAACTAAACTTGTTCATTTTAATATCTAATATAGGGCTTTAATTTTTTTTTTTTACTATGAAACTTTAATTTTTTTCCTCTATGATAAGACACAGAATATTAAAAAGAAACTAAGCCTATTTTAAGCATGAATCTCTAACTAATAACTTAACATATTTTAAGCATGAAGCTCAGGTTATTAAAAAAAACTGAGCCTATTTTAAGCATGAAGCTCAGATTATTAAAAAAGAAACTAAGCCTGTTTCGTGTAAGAAGCTCAGATTATTAAAAAAAAAGCTAAGCCTATGTTAAGCATGAAGCTCAGATTGTTAAAAAAAGGCCTATTTTAAGCATGAAGCAGATTGTTAAAATAAAGCCTATTTTAAGCATGCAGCTCAGATTGTTAAAAAAAAAAAAAATATGCCTATTTTAAGCATGAAGCTCAGATTATTAAAAACCTAAGCCTATTTTAAGGATGTAAGATTATCTTACAGTACTGGATTTCCCTTATGCTAAGACTATACAGGTGATAAGACAACAAAATATTTGAGGTATTAAAAGCTTACTGCATTAGCAAGTTCAAGTTACCAAATCTATGGTTTCATTTTTCTTTCTGTCACAACAAATTATCACATTTTAGACCTATTAAATATTTGTGGTTATTATTAATTAGATTTTCAACAGTTTAGCACAGTGTTATACTTATTCATATCAGAAACAATTTGTACTTGCCACCACAAGCCACAAGGTGTCTTAAAACACACAGTGTTTACATCCAACTCCCAGCTGAAGTTTCAGGGGTGCATTCAAGAATGTAAACTGTTTGAATATATTATCAACGATACATTTGTATTATTACAGTAATTAACATTACCTAATTAAAGCTAATGAATAAAAGAATTACAATATCAGTAGGAAGCTACATAATGGCTATCAATACTCGTAAATAAAACAATATATATGGTATGATACTAACATAACAGACAGTATTTATTATATATGAATGATAATTGTAGGCATATATTATATATTTGGGGTTTGTGATTGCTTGTATTTCATAACTGGGATTTCTGAGGGTTAGAAAATTCTTCTCTGCAACTTGACCTATCAGTGCTAAGATGCAGGGTGATTTTTGAAGTGATTTTTTTTATGGGTAAAAAAAAGTCTCTTAGCATACAAGAAATATGGTAAATGTTTGCCTTTTTCAAATTTTGAAATAATTTTTTTTTTTAAGTAAAAACCTGTTCTTTGTATTTTGAAATTTGATTTTATTCTGAATGTGCATAAAGCTGAAGTATTAGAGATGATTTTTACTGAGGAATGGCAACCAAATTGTAAACAAAACCTAAAAATGTCTAACACATTAGTTGTATTTTAAATATGAAATAACCTCAAGATAAGGTTCACACTCAAGGATTTAGTAGACATGTCCAGGCTCAGCTAAAATTACCTAATAATAAAAAATTAAAAACAGTGTAGAGATAATTGTTCATATTCGCAACTGATATAATGGAATATGCGTACACCAGTGTTCCCCCTCACTGGAATATGATTGGCTGGTGTTCGTCATAAATACCGACGGATGTGTAGGTATGACAGAGTCAAGAGCCTTAGTCTGAGAGCTGAGTCTATAACGATGTTCATTGGACTATGCCATTGATCTACACTTCTTACCTGCAACTACGATGCATACCAGTTGATTACTGCTACCATATTCTACTGGTTTATAGTAGCCAAAACCATTTAGCTACTTCGTTCAAATATATCCCTTTCCGGGACATATCAACAACCATCCTGGGTATAACGATAAACTACATCTGTGTCCTGGGTAAGACAATAAACTACGTCCAACAACAAGGCCTCTGATTAGGAGGTTTTAAGGAGTGTGGAACAACCTCTTAATTGCTGGTGTCCCCAGGTCCACCATGACCCAGGGTGGTAACCTCTGTTAGGGTCCTAACTATGGGCAAATAGTTAACCCACAAACTGGAGTCAAAAGACTATGAAAGTGTAAAAATAGGTTTTAATATCAGAAATACTTTGTAAAAAAAAAAAAAAAAATATTACCAGCAATACATTTTTGAAAAAAAGGAAATTATCAGCAATACATTTATAGAAAGAAAAAAAGATATTACCAGTAATACATTTTTGAAAAAAAAGAAGAAATACTTTGAAAAATTATTACCAGCAATAAATTTTTGAAGATAAATTATTGCCAACAATACATTTTTGAAAAGAAAAAAATATTACCAGCTATACATTTTGAAAAAAAATATTACCAGTGATACTATTTGAAGAAAAAAATATTACCAAAAATAATTTTTTTGTAAAACAAATATTACCAGAAATAGATGTTTTTGAAGGAAAAAATATTATCAGAAATAGATTTTTTTGAAGGAAAAATGTTACCAGAAATAGATTTTTGAAAAAAAAATATTACCAACAATAAAAATTTTGTTGGCATTAAATAACCCATTGAGGTTTATATGCCATAAAACAAAACAAACCAAATCAAACCATGTTTGCAAATCCAAAGTAGTCATTAATTTCTTGTGGGAATCAAAGATATTAATTTATACCTTCTGGTACGTTTAACTAACAATTAATATTTGGTGGACTTATGTGAGTCCGGGTAAAAAAAAGATACATGGAAGTCAAACAAGCAACAATTAATAAATGTATTAAGAAAGAAATATAGTTGAAGTTCAATACAATTTTTAGTCTGTGTCTCTGAAGTATTTACATGCAAGTGTCTATCAGAGTGAGAAGAAATTTGTCTTGTTGCTTCTAAAGTCAAAGGGAAAAGAAGAAGAGGCTTTCAAATATTGTGCCATCTGTGATTATTGTCCGATTATTGTTAATCCAACAATTTCCACTACAGAAGGCAGATATTAGGCTTGTGTTGAGTTCAGTTTTTGTTTTGTAATAAATTGCTACACTTTGTACTTTGACATTTGAATTTATTCATACTGCAGATAAAAAATAAGAATAAGATATGATTTTACAGAGAAATGACTACCAATCTGTAAACAGAATCTAAAATTTCCAACTCTCATTAGGATTAGATTTTAAGCATGAAATCCGGCTCAAATTTGATAATTTGTTAAGCATGACCAGCCGTGGCTAAAAATCACCAGATGCTAATAAAAAAATATACCAAAAAATGTAATAGAAATACCCCACTACTGTAAAAATCTCAGTATTCAGAACTTTGTCTTTGTGTCCTTCACTGGTTTTATTGTTAGTAAGTGAAAATTAAAAACTCATTTGTGACATATTTTCAACAATCAGCCTGTTTTTAACACAAAACAGAGTCACTCACCTTTTGTTTGATAACTTGCATTTAAAAAAAAAGTAGCCTGTAAGACGACATTTTATCTGTGAAGAGTTAAACTTAGGTTGGCTTTTATAACAGACTAACAACTGATAGTCTGGGGTTTTTAAAGTTTTTACAGATTGTCAAAATATATTTATTGGCTAATTTTGTGTAATCAATATCACAACTACACTGTTATATCATTTGTGATATAACAGATTGGATTTAATACAAATAATATGTTTTCTTAATTTAATGTTATAACAGTGACACAAATAATAAAAAAGGTTATATAAAAATTATTTTACGAATATGTTGGAAAGTAAAACGTTTTAGAAACTATTTTACTTTAATGAAATAATTTTATATAGAAACATATTGAAACAGAGGAATTAATTGGAAATAATTTTAATAAAACATATTGGAAAAAGTTTTATAAAATTAATTTTTTACTATAGAAATATGTTGGAAAGTATTTTACTATAGGAATTGGAAATAATTTTACTATAGAAACATATTGGAAAGTATTTTACTAGAGGAATAATTTTAATTTTACTATAGAAACATATTGGAAAGTATTTTAATTGGAAAATAATTTTTACTATAGAAACATATTGGAAAGTATTTTACTAGAGGAATTAATTGGAAATAATTTTACTATAGAAACATATTGGAAAGTATTTTACTAGAGGAATTAATTGGAAATAATTTTACAATAGAAATATACTGGAAATTATTTAACTTTAGGAATGCCTTAGAAATTATTTGATTATAGAATTGCACTGGAAATTATTTTGGTATAGGAATGCAGTTGAAATTATTTAACTATAGGAATGCATTGGAAGTTATTTTAGTATAGGAATGCACTGGAAATTATTTCACTATAGGAATGCCTTGGAAATTATTTTATGGCAAGTTTTTAATTTATATAACCCATAATATCATGAGTACAATTTATTAAACAACTAGTTTAGACAATTTTAAGTGATTTTGGAATTTTATTATCTCTGAATCAGATCATCCTTAGGTGAGCACTTCTGATCATCTGTTTTCAGCCATTTCTGTCATTGATAGCTGTATCCAGTCCGCTTCTTCCAATTCCAGCTCTAGTAGTAAAAATAATACACACTGTTTAAAAACAAAAAAGCTTAATTAGGACTCATTTAAATACATGCGGAAACCTACCAAACTTCATTCGTAACATACTTGTAGAAAATGCAAGTATAATAGCGACATCAACATGTAAAAAAGATGAAAAATAATGAAAGCACTAATAATAAAAAAAAGTCAACACTCAATGATTTCAACTAAGAACATGGCCACAATGTGCTGACCGTGTTTGGAAAAAAACCATTTCCATGACTTTAGAAAAATATAATAAAGAAACGAATAAAAAAGTCCACACATTCAATAAAAAAAAACCTCCTTGATAATGGCTAATAGAATAGCCAAAAGTGCAAAAATATATAGAATATTTGAGCAATCTTGATAGACATTATTGCTGAGAAAAAAGACTCGTATGAACAAAAGAAGAATGAAATAAAAAGCTTAATCCCAGTACCTTGTGAGTGATCTTTAATGAAACTTATATAAAACAGGGATTGCTGCACATATATAAAGTATATTATACATATATATAAACTATATTATACACATATATAAGCTATATTATACACATATATAAGCTATATTATACATATATATAAGCTATATTATAAATATATATATAAAGTATATTATAAATATATAAACTATATTATACATATATATAAACTATATTATATATAAAACTATATTATATATATATATAAACTAATATATATATAAACTATACTATTTTAAAAATATTATATATATATATAAACAATATTATATATATAAACTATACTATATAAACAATATTATATATATATATAAACTATACTATATATATAAACTATATTATATATATAAATTATATTATTATGTTTATACATTCTTTTCTATAAAAATGTCTTAAAATAATTGCGGACTTTGTCCATTTCATAAAAACTATATTATATATATATATATATATATATATATATATATATATATATAAAAACTATAAACTATATATATAAACTATAAACTAGAACTATATTATATATATGAACTATATTATATATATATATATATATATATATATATATATATATGTGTATATATGTATATATTTATTCATATATGTATTTATAAAGAAAGGAACTGCTCCATTAAGTTAACAGTAGGTCATATTAATTATTAATATCTAAATTTGATAACAGTTTTCAATCCTCACCTGATAATTGCCTCATGCATGAAACTCAGAATTGTGCTAAATGGTTAGGAACAAAATGTATATTTCTTATTAACACACATGTGCACATGCACACACAACAGAAATAACCATTATATACGTTGTTAATCTATTAAATATAAATATTTAATTAAAATAAATATATAATATATCTACCTCAGCATTATCTGAAAATACTTTTTAAAAATATCAGCTGCCTGAATTTGTAAAAAAATATGCTATGCATAATTTTTAAGTTATAACGGCTTACAAATATTCATACAGTTTTCATTCAAGAAGTAAAATTAACAAATTTGTGTAGATTTCAAACTGTTCAAGAATTTAAGAGGCTAAATATTATTTAAAAATTTAAAATATTTAAGAAACTAAGTTAGGAATAATTTATTTCTAAATAAAAGAAATACCAGGTTGTTGAATTTAAAACCGTGAAGATTCCTTTTCTGGATTTAAATATTTAGAGACAATAGTTCAATTAAAATATTACTTTCTGAAAAGCAGATTCAGAATATTAACACTTCTGTTAGCAAAGTTTAACATTCGAAACCTAATCCAACAAAATATAACAGCTCAAATCTAAGTCAACATTTATGGAACTTCAGCTCTACCATAGTATCAGTTGGCATGCGTAATAGGAGAACGTTACAAGTCGCCCTCAGTGACCCGAAGTAAAAAGTTTGCTAATGTGTCAGGTGCGTGGGCTGCGGTCCGAAGATGTCTACCTTCGGACACAAATTACTACAGTGCTAGGCCACGCCGTTTACAGGTAGGACTTTATACTCAACCATGACTTTTAGTGATATTTTTCAGTCCCTTAGTCTTCCAAAGATGTCGCTGTTAGTATTTGTTTTGCGAGGTTTAGTTTTAGCCAGACTTTCTCAGATTTTTAAGAACAAATCTGTCCCTCGCTTCCTCTTTCTTTCTATCTATTTTCATTTGCGTGTGTTTGTCAGGTTTTTAGAGACTCGCCCGGAAAGAAAGGGAAAAAAAATTTGTTTTTATAAAAAAAAAATCTCTAAGTGCATGTTTACTATTTTTAAAGCAAACGTGTTTTTGATTTACGCAATAAAATTTGAATTCATCTTCTCTTCTTGCTAAGAGAACTGTGGAATTTTAGAGAGGGGGGGGAGTTTTGTTTTTTAAATCGTTGAACTGATTTTTTTTTTTACACTGTTTTTATTTTATTCTTTTATGATACTTTTTTTTTTTTTTTTAAATAAGACTTAGCAATTGTTTTTTTTACACACTTAAAAAACGAAATAGTTATTTTTTAAAAATACATATCGATTCAAATCATAACTTCCTTGATTAATTTTTTTAGCAGGTTTCTTTAAAAAATATTGATTTACTAATTAGTTAAGAATTAAGATTAAGAAGTATTTACTTTTTTGATGGTATTTTTTTTATTTATTTATTTTCTGTTATAAAAACTTTTGGGGGATTTTCTTTTGTTTTCAGTTTTCACACAAATAGCTATATATACGAATTAAAAAAAAGTTATAAACAAACATTATATTTTTTATACGAGCTCAAAAGTTATAAAATTTCATTTTTTTTATCAATCATTTTTGAAATTTTTTTTTATCGAAAACAAAAAGAAAAAAATGTTTTTTTAATTTTTAGTTATGATTTCTAAATAAATACATTATCTGCTTAAAATATAAATTGTTGTAAATAAAAACAAAACGGTCCTAATCATTTTAAATATTTAAATTTAAAAAAACATATACCTTTCCGGTTCCCCATGAATAGGGAATAATAATATGAGGAAGTCTGAATAATTGTATTAAATTAAAATTGCGCACAATTGTTATTTATTTAGCTTAGAAAGTATTTTTTAAAATTGTTTTTAGTGTATGATTTTTCGGTTTTCCCTACAAACTTTGGAAAAAATGTTAAATTAAAAAAAAAATTAGCAGTAAAGGAATACACTGAAAAACTTCGTTAATCTAAAAATTCTAGGAAAAGTGACAGAATAATTGTGAAAAAAATTATCATTTTAAATCTCTAAAATAAAGAAATTGAAAGTAAAACGATAACAGATTTAATTTCTTTAATTAATTTTTTAAACTAAAGTAAAAAAAAAAACATTTTGTAAATAAAAAATGTTATCTGTAAGAATGACGCAGTAATTTTGAAAAAGGAAACAGTTTCAAAAGATCAAAATTAAGCTTAAAAAGTCTTGTTTTTTTACTAAAAAAAAAGTCAATTCAGAAAAGAAAATAAATTTTATTTTTTTAACTGATATCAGTATCACCACTCGTTCAGCTACTTTAATTTTTGAATCGTTGAATTAAAAACTTTAAATAATTTAAAATATTTTTAATTTAAAATTTTTAATCTAAAATTTTTAATTTAAAACTAAAAGTAAAGAGTAAAGACAGATTTTGTTTACAAACAAACTCAATCGTTTTTAGTGGGTGTGTTTTGTTTACCATTTATTTAAGTTTGATACACGTTGTGAATGAGTAATTTGTTTTTAAAGTAAAAAGAATAAAATGCAAAAATGAAGGTAGGAAGAGGTATTTTTAAAAATAGAAACTAAACATATTTTCGCTTTGTTTGATTTTTGCTATTTGCTATTTATTCTGACAACAATTCTTGAGACATAGTCATCATCAGGTAGGAAATTGAGAAATTTTCCATGTTTATTTTTTAAGCAAAAATTAATTATTAAACAGTTGTGATTTTTACCTTTTTCGCCTAAATATTCTGATTTATTTTATTCACTTGATAATATTTAATTACTAATAATTTAAACAAACAAACAAACAAAAAAATCTTTGTAATGAGAGAAGTAATAAAATTGAATTGACTTTTAAACACTTAAATTTGAAAACCATTATTATTGGATCGTGACAGTGAGACGTCCGTTCAGAGGCGTAGCAAGGTGGGGGTAAGAATGTCTGCGCCAAATTTTTGTCCCACTAAAAAAATTAATCGAACGAATGTAGCTATCTATTATTAATGAAGAGCAGTTTTTTTTGTTTTTTTTTTGTAAAATAATGTTTCAAATAAAATGCAAACCTGACTAAATCTCTGTGTCTCTTTTTTCATAAACAGTGGACACACTAGTGTAACCCGGATATAAGAGAAATTTTCTCTGGTCCCAAATTAGAGCCTGTGTTAGACCAAACCCGGATATAAGAGACTTCTCCGATCCCGACAACTCTCTTATATCCGGGTTACACTACTAGAAATGAACGGCTTTCCAAGTTCCAGAACTCAGGCGAAATATAGCATTGATTTACGAATCCATAAAAAAAAAAAAAAAACCCAACGGACAAAAAACCCTAGCCCAATGATTCCCAACGTGGGGTGCATGCCAATATTTTGGTGGGGCATGCGTAGGATGTGCACCCTTCGGCTTACAACAGAATAAAGGGGGCCATTCGAGAATGAGTTATTAACAGTGAATTGTTTTCTAGTGAGTCTGAAATGTTTAATGCGTGTTTACGATACATAAAAATATTCTGTGTGTATGTACGTACATGTGTAATTGGCATAAGAATTATTATAGGGGACACCAGAATTTTAGAAATACCAATGTGGGGCATGGCCCCAAATCTGTTGGGAACCACTGCCCTAGCATCTTTTAGTCTCTATCCCAAACCAAAAAAGTGAACAAAATCAAAGTCCTATAAAAAATTTCATTATAAAGAAAAAAAAACAAACAAATTTTTGATACTGAAGTGAAAATTCAACGAACTTTTAATTCAAATTTTAATGTCAAATTTAGACATTAATCCAATAAACACTTACTGTTCGATTTCTGTCATGTACTTACACGAGTTTATGGGCCCACTCTGCAAATCGATACACATCTTTTTAAAAAAAAAAAACCAAACAAAAACAAAAACAAAACACGTTTTCTAACAATGCTACAGTCACATAGTATTTTATAGCGAGTCTTAGTATCCCATAAGATCCAATTTCATTTGGTTTGGTTTGTTTTACTTTTACAGCATATCAACTTCAATGGATTAATGCCGACAATTTTTATTGCTGGTAATTTTTTTCTTCTCAAAAATGTATTTCTTGTAATATTTTTTCTTAAAAAATTTATCGCTGGTAATTTTTTTTCTCGATTGCTGGTAATATTTCTTTTTTTTCAAAAATATATTGATGGTAATAATTTTTTTTTTACAAAGTATTTCTGATATTAAAACCTATTTTTACACTTTCATAGTGTTTTGACCCCTGTTTTGGGCGGGGGTTAACTATTATCCCATAGCTGACACCCTAGGGCCTAATAGCTGCTACCACCCTGGGTCAGGGCGAACCTGGGAACACCAGCAATTAAGAGGTGGTTCCACGCTCCTCAAAACCCCCGATTTAGAGGCCTTGCTGTTGGTCGTAGTTTATCGTCTTAGCCAGGATATGGGTGTTGTAGTTTAACGTCTTACCTAGGACGGCCGAACTTCATTTGATGAAAGCCTAAAGAAGGGGATTTTCTAACGTTTGTGACAAAAAATGTAAACAAACCACGTAGATCGTATACGAAGATAAATTATGTCGAATTAATGGCCTCAATGATTTTTTTTTAATAGTTTTGTAACTTTGTTCGTTTCTCGATTTAATCTCAAAGAAAGATCTTTCTATTTCTCAATTTTGCATTAAAATTTGAATTAAAATTTCCTTGAATTTTCAATATTAAATTTGTTTCTTTATATGAAACGTTTTATAATTAATGAGACTGGGATTTTGTCCACTTTTGGGATAAGAAGAGGCTGGAATTTTGTCTTCATAAATTGATTTTTACACTCTCTAGCTGGTACAAAAATAACATTACTGGATGACACGAATTTATAAAAGAATTTGAAAAGTATATACGCCTGCAGGGCTCTAATTTTCAATTAGTTCCAGTTCTGCAATTATGATATCGAGATTTTATTTTTATTCTGGATATGTATGGTCGTGGTGGAGTAATAGATAGCGGCTCGGATTGAGAAATCGGAGATATGAGTTCGAATTTCAGTCAAATTACCTTCACTTACGTGTTAATACCCTTGGGAAAGGTATGGATCTTCTTCTAGGGACAGAAACCTACAGCGGGGAAAAACCCATCATGTATCGAAAATTTGCAAAAATCTATCGAAAGATACATGATCGCCTACGCGTGGATCACGCATGACACATAATGTCAGCAATCTGAATTATGAATTGGGGGCGTCAGAATCGAGCAACTTCAACTTTCTGGGAAGTATTTCAAGAGATGACGAAAAATATAACACCCAAATATGAAGGTGTGTTGGAAGAGTGAAAGATGGCTTTAGTTTGGGGCTGGCTAAAAAGTGTTAATTGGTTTTTTGTTATTGTGTTTTTTTTTTTGTTTTTTTTTTTACGGCAGGTTATTTAAAGCCAGAAAATCTTTTTAAATTGTAATTTTTAAAAAAATCATAATGATTTAGTGGTACAAATCTCCCTAATTAAACCCATAACTGAGAGAAGAAGTGGATTCATGCCTTTTCCAAGGGTAATTGTACGTAAGTGAATATAACAAACCCAGCTGAAATTGGAACTCGGCTCTCCGATGAACAATTCCGAGCCATTATCCATTACACCACCCACACATCCAAGTTTGCAGTACCTAGTATTCCTAAGTGGTGACACATCTGATCGGGTTCGTTCTTGCTTAACTTCGGTGATCGTACGAGAACTGCTGTTTCATCGGTATATATCCGTATATGTTAGCGGGTAAATAGTCGTATAACATTTTAAGGGTAGCTCAGGTGTAGGCGCCAAAATTGTATTCGTCTTCAGGCGATGAGAACACTTGCTACGTCACTGCGTCCGTCAACCTGCAATCTTTTTTTCTTTTTGATAATTAAATTTAGTGTTGTTCTTGTTTCGTTTTGTGTTTGATATAGCACATGACGTCCAAATATTGTGTGTTACTCGAAATAAATAAAATACACCGGAAGGAGGGCGAATCTTACTAAAAATTAAAGTTGACTAACACGAAGAATATTTTTTTTTTTTTTAAATCATGTCACCCCCAAACAGGGCGATAATGCCACTAAGACCCCAGGGTTTAGTGAAAATAACAATAAAAGAACAAAGAAGACGGAAGATGTCGATTGACGTTACATTTAAATTTTGCAAGATCGTAGGCGACAGGGAATCAAGAAATCGGAGGCGAGCTCAAAGGCGAGAAGTGTGAAAAAAACTATTTGAATGGAACATACGATTACATTTAGCTATTTCAACATTAAAACGATGAAACCTAATAGCCAATCTAGTAATACGTTTAAATTCGTGCAGTCGAGGTACCAAGGTGGAGAGCTCATTTGAACAATTGCCATCGAAATATTTATAGAAAAGACAGCGAATGTCTATTATGTTTGATCATGAGCCATTCTAAGCTTCGTCTAGTGGCTTTAGTTCCGCGAGAAAATAAAGATAAAAAGTGTCCATCATTTGGATATTTTTTAGTATGCTGTTCCTCGATCTGATGATGGCTCATGTGAGCCGAATGCTTTTATCGAGGAATAGCATGATAATTAATCTTATATAAAAGAGGGATTGCTACCCAAATACACAATTATATATATATATATATATATATATATATATATATTTTCACCCTAAACTACGGCGACAATGCTACTAAGACACAAGCGGTTAGTGGGTGTGAAAGAGAATGGGAAGAATTAGTGAAGAGAAAGGACAATAAAAGAACAGGTTCAGGAAGGCAGAAGATGGCGATAATACCACTAAGACTCAAGGGGTTAATCGGAGTGAAAGAGAATGGGAAGACTTTCGTGAGGAAAAAGGACAATAAAAGAACAGGTTTCAGTAAGACAGAAGATTACGATTGACATTGCATTTAAATTTTGGAAGATCGTAGGGAAGGTCGATCTCATTAGAATAATTGCTTTAATCTGGCTCGAAAGTATAAAGACAAATTATGTCTGACAAATTATAACTTCCACTCTTTGAGTCCTGCATTCCTGGACAATTTTAAATCCTTCTGCTTGAGCTCCTGAGTCAAAATTCGCAAATAATTGGTACACAATGTTTTACGGTAGATATAAAAATAGTTACAAGTGTTTATCCACAGTTCAACCGGTAGTTGGACATTACGTCATTTTTTTTCTACCACTGTTCAGCTGGTAGCTGGGCATTACGTCCTTTTTCTCTACTCCCGGTAAAGTGGTGGTCAGGAATCAAAGGGTTAAAAACAAAAATTACAACTTGGTTTCTTATAACTACAGCCTATACCAAATAATCGATACACGGGTTAAACAGTTATCGATATCACGAAGAATCGAAATCACCTGAGTGACAATTGTCTTATCTGAAAATTTACCAATCAACCATTTAAATTTCAAATATCTTTTCATTGTAATTTTTTCCTTTCTATTTCGTTAGATTGTAAATGATTTTTTGGGGGACATGTATCTACAAGCAGTGAAAGGCTGATGACATTTCTTTTAATTAATTTTTTTTTATCGATTTGAAAGTTTGGTTGTTTGATCTCTGAACTTCGGTAGCCAAATTGTCAACTCAATTTTGTGTGATTGTTTTTTGTATCAAATTTTCAGGTTTGTTACATATTAGATTCAACTCGGGGAAGTCAGTTTTGGTTGAAGGGTAATGAAAATTCATATATCGGACAAATTATGTAGAAATTTTCACTCACAACAAGAAAAGGATCTGAAATATAGAAATAACGTGCACGCATATTTCAGAAGTTTTGTTAAATTCAAACAAGGTCTGCCTGCTTAATTTTTTATTGTATTTTTCCAATATATATATTATATATATATATATATATATATATATATATATATATATATATATATATATATATAAAGACATTTTTATTTTATACATTCTTTTTATAGATACAAATATTTAAGTAAATGCTCTGTTTTATAATAAACACTATTAACAACATTTACATGTTTATTATAAATAGAGATTTACTTAAAATTTAAGTCATAAATAGTTGTATCTATAAAAAGAATGTATAAACATATAAATGTCTTAAAATAACTGTCGGACGTTGTCCATGTTATTATATATATATATATATATATATATATATATATATATATATATTGGTGTGTTTAATCACAGAGAAAGTACTTAAAAATTCGCCTTTCTTTCAACCGATTGCTTAGGAGGGAAATCTCCGACTGATGCTAAATCAGTCGCGTTTCAATCACGGCTTGAAGGAATCGGATGTCACACTGATGAGCTGCGAAACAGTCTGTCTGTGTGTGTATATATATATATATATATATATATATATATATATATATATATATATATATAGTGAGAGAGAGAACCTGTCGGAAGTTTGTATATTTAAGGAAGACCTAATACAGACTATAATTTAAAAAACAAAACAAGGATCATAACATTCATCGAGTGGTTAGTGGGTTAATGCACTTTTAAAATTTAGTTAGCGAAGTAAATTCGTCATTTTATCTCATTAACTTTACTAATTTACTTTTTTTGAATGATTCATTGTAAAATAAATTAAACTGCACCATATTATATATATATATATATATATATATATATATTGTAGCGAGAATATCGTCTTTTGATGAGAAGTTATAAGTTCCTGGTACATTTGACCCGCTAACAATTTTGGTGGACTCGTATAAATCTAAAGGAATAATAAGACATGAAATCTGAGCTAAATTTCAAATATTTCAAGTGAGTCTGTTAGCGAAGAGAATTCGCCATTAATTGCATTAATATTGCTAACTGATTCAATGTATGATTATTTTTCTGGTTAGAAAATATATTGTCAGGAGATTTTACAAAAGAAAAAAATGAGAAATGAAATGTCAAAAGTTCAAAGCAACTTTAAGTGTCTGTAGTCGATTACTCACATTTTGCAAGAGCGAAAAGAATTCGTCTTTTCGCTATGAAAAGTCACTGAGAAAGAGATCGAGTCTTTATAATCTCGCGCCGCCTGTAAATCGTCAGGGGGCAATAATTCCAAAATCTCAGCGCAGTAAGATTCTGCTTGTGGATGGCAATATATATGCTCCTGAAAAATTTATTTCGGTTGAGCTCTCTGGGGAGGAAGTGTGAGTTTGTAAACAGTGATTATTACAGCTAGTAATGCAAGACTCTTCAGTAAATCGAATCGAGTTCTCTCAGTCACTGTGTGTTTATCTAAAAATAAATACGCTTAAATTCACCTTCGTGTCTCAACGGCTTAGTGGTAGAATCCTCGACTGACGCCAATTCAGTCGGGTTTCGATCCTAGCTAGAGGCAACCGGACGTCTAGCCACACTGATGAGCTGTGACACAGCAAAACAGTCTGTCTGTGTTTGACAATATATAGTAAGGTGCATCCTATAAAAGACCCAGGAAGCCACCCGACATAGAGGTTGACGTTAGGGTGTAGTTTATATGGATAGGAGGGGAAGATAACGGTC
The DNA here is from genome assembly GCA_903632075.3 of Acanthosepion pharaonis. Classification (NCBI taxonomy): domain Eukaryota; kingdom Metazoa; phylum Mollusca; class Cephalopoda; order Sepiida; family Sepiidae; genus Acanthosepion; species Acanthosepion pharaonis. The sequence goes on along the minus strand of CAHIKZ030001537.1, from coordinate 21,962 downwards.
GGTTCAAGGCTGTTTGAGTGGAACTTCTAGCCGATGGAATACGGAGGGAATGTGGGTGGTTTGTTACTATGTAAGTGACATGGTTGGTTCTAGCCGTGAAGGTTACATCTAGTGAAAGCAGGTGATGCAGTTCGTCCGATCACTTTCCATGGTAGTAGCAATAGAGCAGCGAAAGGCTCGCTACGTCCCGCCTGTGAGAGAGCGATTGGAGGGTGGAAAGGATCAGGACTCAGAAACGCTTTTAAACTCTATCAAGGCTGGAAAATGTGGTCTGGGCAGCTCCAGCCTAAATATGGCGACAGTACTTCATTTTCGGCCTGATCTGGCTCTTATAAATGTAGAGGATAGTATGAGGAGTCAGGTACTTACAGGGAGCTGGCTATTTTACCTATATCTTTAGCGATAGATCGTATATAGGTCGGTTCTGAGATTGTGGCCTAGTATCCTCTCAAGGCACGGTGCCTCCTCGAGGGGACATCCATTCATCGTGACTGACGGTAGTTCGGGGTCCGATCGGCGGTGATGGAATATAACCAGTTTAGTTTTCGAGGCACTAAATGTAGCCAGCCAATTTTTTTTTTCTCCACTGGGAAGTTAGTGTTCGATCGGAAGAGAGCTCACCTGCCAATCTCTGATCGTCAAGACTCTTAGAAGTGGTTTCGTATATCGTCATATCATCGTCATAAATGCTTACAAATGATTGGAGTATATTCTTGGATGGTCCGAGATGTGACCCTGATCTGAGTATATTCTTAGGGAAATCATTTCTGTAAATCAGAAAGAGAAGTGATTCAAGTCCAAAAGTTCTGCATATCCGAACGCTTTCGGCTATTCTTTTAGACAATTTTTACACACTTTTTGCCCAGAAAAGAAAACATTTGTACGAACAGATGAAAAATTAAAATAATAAAAAGCTTAAGCGCAGTACTTTGTCAGTCGTCATTATCGAAACTTGTATAAAAGAGGGATTGCTGCCCAAGTACACATACATACATACATACATATACATATATATATATATATATATATATATATATATATATATATATATATATTGAATCAATTAGCAATATTAATGCAATTAATGGCGAAATCTCTTCGCTAACAGACTTAATATAAGCATTAACTTACTAACAATCCACTGAATGACACGATCCTTATGTATAAAATTGTTGTCAGATGGATCTGGTGTATTTTTAGAGCAGCAAGTACTTTCAAAAACTTCATGTTTTCATCATCAGGCTGTAATTTTTCCTTTAAAAGCAAAACTCGAAGACGAAATAAATGTGTTGTAGACCGAAAGATGTTTTTTTAAGAATGTGTTATTTATTAATGGTTATATAATATTGAAACGTGCAAGTCGTAACGCTAAATTTCAAATATTTCAAGTGAGTCTGTTAGCGAAGAGAATTCGCCATTAATTGCATTAATATTGCTAACTGATTCAATGTATGATTATTTCTTTATAATATAAAATTTACCCTACCTAATATATATATATATATATATATATATATATATATATATATATATATATATATATATATATATATATATATCTCAGGTAAAATGAGGACAAATGAAGTATAATTCCACTGTACGTAACATTTCATTTAAAAAGGGCTCAATACAGAGTATAGCTAAATATCTTTTTTCGCTCGCCAGGGTTTGACATCGCCCGTGGAGACACATTTGTGGTGTTGAAACGTGATTGTAATCGTGTAGCGATTTTTTAACATGTTCTTGTTTTAATATACTAAAATAAATATATATATATATATATATATATATATATATATATATATATATATATATATAGAGAGAGAGTTGCTACATAAATCTCTGGTTAAATTATCTTGGAATTTATAATATTATATTATATATTTAGGGCCTGTCGTCTTTGGCATTGAGCCCTCAGTTTATTTCATATTTGAAGCTTTAGCTTTTATTTGTACTAATTATATACACTAAGCATCATGAACTAATTTGAACAAATTTTTTTTGTAATTGAACAGTAATGTATGTAAAAAAGAAAAAAAAATTTTTAGTCGGCTCTATTTAATAAAACTTGTGTGTAACCAATATTCCTCAATCATTTAATCTGTGGATTTATTGATGTACCTACGTGTTGTGAATCATATACGTGATGAAAAAATGCAACTATAAGGGTAATAATATATATATATATATATATATATATATATATATATATATATATATATATATATATATATGAATAAACACTCAGAAAATAAAATAAAATGCTTTTTGAAATTATATGCTACTGTCGCAAGTTTTAGGCTATCGCACTTTGGTTAGCCCTACCCATTTACAAAAAAAAACCCCACACTATACTGATTTTTAAAGCAAGTAGTACATCGTTCCAATTGTTCGAAGTGAGTGGTTAACGCTACACAATCTTTCCCTACATTTGATCTTGCTTCTCTAACTCTAGTTTACTATTTCCTTGATAAAGGAATAAAATTATAATAATCATTTTAAAAAAATAATATACCTTATATACTCACAGTATTTGTTTATTGCAATTATCGCATTGATATTTATTTACTAAAGCTTTTATTAAAGCCTACCTATAAACGTGAGGCAACTAGTGAGGCTCAAACTCACTACTACAGTAATCATCAGCGTTTCGAAAATATCACCATTGCTCCACTGGGAATCATCTAATAAAATTCATTATTATTTTTATTAATTAATCATAAAACTTATTTATTAATTTGTCATTAAAATACAGAAAATTAAAAATGAAATCAACATTATCAATCAACCGAACGCTATTCTGAAGTGAAAAAAAAAAAACAAGACTTCCTCTTAAAAAATCCCTTTTTAAAACCTTCTGTGTGATTTTCAAAAATGGTTTTGGAGAACAGTAAAATAATGAATAAATGAAAGTTAGAATTTTGTCAATTTTTAAAACGTCTAGCCATGATCGTGGCAATTATACAATTTTTATTCATATTCGTAATATAAATGTATTTTATTTCGAAATTTCAATTAGGCGACAACGTAAAAATTCCTTTCATTCATTCATTCAAATTTATGTTGACGTAAAATAAAACATTTTCTCGATAAGAATCATTTGTTTTATTTATCACCCCGCATTAAAAGGCCACACACACACACACACACACACACACACACACACACACACACATATATATATATATATATATATATATATATATATATATATATATATCCTATCATCGTTTGACAATGGAACGTAACTATGGATTTTAAGTTTAATTTTTATAATTAGATTTATAATTTTACTTCCAGTTTTGAAACATGGAAATTTTCTGTGTCGCGATGGAATTAAAAAGAAAATAATTATAATATATATATATATATATAATATAAAAAACTCAAACACTAATATTCAATGGTTATAATTACATTTGAATCGTAATTACGATCCAATTCATCAGGCCTACAAATTCAAAATAATTCCAATGTAATAAATCATAACCATGGAATATTAGTGTTTTAACCTTTTATATAATATTCTTAGTCTGTCCTGGACATTGAGTTCTACCTGGATTCTATCCTCTTGGGAATTATATATATATATATATATATATATATATACATACACCAACATAATAATATCTATCTATCTATCTATCTATCTATATATATATATATATATATATATATATATATATATATACATACATACACACACACTAATTATCTATATATATATATATACATACATACACCACTAATAATATCTATATATATATATACATACATACACCAAAATAATTTATATATATATATATATATATATATATATATATATATATATATATATAATACATACATATTCTTTTAATAATATCTATATATATATACATACATACACCACTAATAATATCTATCTATATATATATATATATATATATACATACATACACCAATAATAATATCTCTATATATATAATATATATATATATATATATATATATTATGCAGTGTTAATAAATAAATATTTATTGCTTTACTTTTGTATTGAATATTTCAAATTAATGTTTTGAACGCATAAATCTTACTCTTCGTTCTTTTATATATATATATATACATACATACAAAAAATAAAAGAACGAAGAGTTTTTTCATATATATATATATATATATATATATATATATATATATTATTTTGTCAAAACTTAGATTCGACACACAAATTTACAAAAATGTCTCGATCGCCCGGTAATGTGATACTGGCATCAAATCCTCCCTCGTTCATTTGTGTAATGAGGGAGGTGCTACAGCAGGGTCGGAATCGTCGGGACGGCGAACTGTCCGAAGGCAGAAACACCTCGCCAAAATGAAGATATGATATTCGGCTGGTTTTGCATGGGGTGCCCATATACTTAGATATAGGCGACAAAAAAAAAAAAAAAAAAGTAAAAAAGCAGCGTAATCAGACCCTCCCCCTTTAATGTAATCCGACCACCGCCGTTACTGAGTGTAATCCGAGATTATTTTAATGTGGGGTGCTCATAAGCGGACATATGGACAGGGCCAGTGCAAGGCTCTCGTGCCCCCTTCTTCCAATCTATGATACGGCTCCCCACATTCTACATCTCAATTTTCATAAGGTATTATTCATATAAAATACAAATAATAGATCATATACAATTTGAATATAGGTGAACAATTCAACGAGAAAAATTGAAAATAAATACAACGTATCTAAATACAAATTAGAGACGTACCATGATAGATCATTAAATAAATCAATGTTTTGCGGTAATTTTTAACATCAACTTCAGATTTTTCTTGTTAAAAAGTTGAATAATTTAACACACAACATTTTGGATAAGAAATTGTGAATTTTATTTGGTGTTTTTTCGAGACTTAACATGAGCAAAAAACGAATTCACGTATTTGTCGGAAAAAAAAAATAAAATAAAAAAGAACCCAGAATTACGTCAAATCCGAAAATTTTTTCTCTTTTCGTAGTCAGTTGTGCTTAGTTTAATTTGTAACGTATATAAATGTAGGTAGAGAAAAGCAAAGGGTCACAAAACACTGCCTGGCAATCAGATAATTTTCTAACATTTCCTCAAAAAAACGTAAGACGGCTATAAAGCCAAATTACCGAAAAATTCAATAAAATAGGATGTTTAAAATATATTAATTCTTAAAAATCATATGGTACAGTGTAACCCGGATATAAGAGAGTTGTCGGGACCGGAGAAGAAGTCTCTTATATCCGGGTTTGGTCTATTTTATATACATTAACACAGGCTCTAATTTGGGACCAGAGAAAATCTCTCTTATATCCGGGTTTCTCTTATATCCGGGTTACACTGTAGTTTAAAAATTATATAAAAAGGTGTTTACATTGTATTCGTTACGTAATTTTCTTTCAATTATCTCTTTTATATTTGCCAAACATCAGGCTGTCGGTAAATCTGTTAATAATTTAAAAAACGCCCACATCCGTATTAAGAAATTCTTTTCTGCGATATTTTACGCTAAAACATTAAAATGTAAACTTTAAATCATCTAATTTCTCTCAAACAACCTTTCAGAAACGTACACTTTAATTTTAACAGATTTTTTTAATAAATAAAATTATCTTGCGTTGACAGATTTGTCAATATGGCCGATTTCACTGATTTTACTGATAATCAGAAAAATGATTCAAATCAATTTAAATTCGGTTTGAAATACAGCAATGTATTTTGCTTATTGGAAATATTAGATTTAATGTATCAGGTTGGAATTAAAACAAAATAAAAGCTTCAAAAAGGATTTTGATTTTTTAAACCTTAGGTATCGCTTTAGGTATACTTATATATAAACTGGATTTTTTTTTGACGTATGAGAGTCACCAGCTCAGTTTCTAGGAACCGATAGCCAGATATCTGCACATATGATTTGATTATAGTAGTGAAGGCTTTGTGCAGAACCAATCCCACTTTTTGAAGGACCGAATACAGAGACCTGGTGCACTACGTGCCGCAAGGTTCCCAAACGACCCGCTGCAGGTTTTGAATTCAGAGTTGTCCCTCTCCTAGACTGGTTACCACCCAAGTGACCATCTGTCCCGGTAATTACCCATACATGGGGAAAGAAGAGGATTCATACCTTTCCCAAGGGTATTAGCACATAAGTGAATATAATGGATTCGAACTCGGCTCTCCGAGCTGCTAGCCATTGTTGTTTCGTCCGTGTGTTGTTTGATTTATTGAAATTGTCATCTTTGAGAATGGCTTATGTAAGCCGAAAGCTTAGATTGGATTTAAACATGTATCAATATGGTGTTTTCCTTTCGTCTTTCGATGATAATGTTATTAAGCTTATCAGACAATATGAAAGGAACTTACTTAAAATAAATAGACAAAACATGTCTATATTATTTAATGAAACATGCTGCCTAAATATAGACTATATATATATATACCCAAATATAGGATTGGTGTATACGGAATAAATTCCAATAACCAACAATTACTATTCTTAAAAGTGTGCTCAATACATAGTAGAGCAGATATAATTATTTATTTAAAAATTATAACATAAATATGTTATAAAATCACTACAAAAATAGCCATTTTGTTTTTTTTTATTCCGGTGTCTTATCAATTTATGGTGTTGAATGTAGAATAAACCTTTCTAAAGTTAAAAAATCATATTAACTGATAAGATACATAGGTATTGAACAAAATGGTTAAATTTGTTGTGATTTTAATAACCTAAAATATGTTTAATTTTAAATAAATAAAATATAATATATATACATAATATATATATATATATATATATATATATATATATATATATATATATATATAGGCAGCAATTTTTCATTAATGCATGTTTTATTAAATAATATAGGCAAATTTTGTCTTTGTTGATTAAATTAACTTTAATAAAATTACAATGATGACGGTGAAAAAATTTAAAAAATTAATTAATGAAAAATTTCGAGATTAATAATGATTTGGGGGTTGCATTATTATTATTATTATTATTATCATCATCATCATCATCATCATCTAATTCAACTTTCGATAATTCTCAAAATTAGCTCTGCACAAAACTATAAAATGTTGGAGCGCCCATTGAACGTTGGACACTCGACTATTTTGATTTCTTTTTGTTTTAACTAATTTATACAAGGCTAAAATTTATTTTAATTTAACTTAATATTTTTTAGTATGGAAATAGAAAAGGATCTTATATATATATATATATATATATATATATATATATATATATATATATATATATATATATATATATATATATATATATATATATTAAGTCACTAGACTTTAGTCCATGAATTACCACTTGTTCCAAACCTGTAAAATTTGCATTTTTGCTTTACAAGATATTCTTCTACGCAATAAGATTTACTGTTTATCGTCATAACTTTCGTTGTTGTTGTTTGTTAGTAACGAATAAGGAAGAAAAAACAAAACACACACACACACACACACACAAAAAAAAAAAAAACTCTCGTAAGTTTCGCAGTCATCAGCCAGTACTTTGCAGACTTGGCCCAATGGTTGGATTGAGGTCATATATTGTCTTTTGGTTCTCTTTCCTTTGCTGATGTCAGGTTAAAAGAGAAATGTTTGGATAATAATTTTTAAAATTTGCTAGTATTTTTCATACACCGAATATGTTGGAATTTTTTTGTGCCATTGTAAAAACAACATGCATATGAAACAAAAAATAAATAAATAAAACAAAAAAAATGTTACTAATAAATTCAAATTTAGTGATAATAAGCATGAGTCGTTTTTACTTTTTATTGTTCGATAATTTCCATATGCTGATGGTACCATTGGCCGAACATGTGAGTAACGACCAGGTTTTGGAGAGAATGGAAATGAAGAGGAAACTTATCATCAGGAAGAAGCAGTTGAAATTTCTGGGGCATGTAATGAGGAAGGAAGGCTTGGAAAATCTGATACGCACGGGACAAGCGGGATAAAGGAAAGCAGCGCGTAACATACTTGAATGAATGGATGGTAGAACATGGTTTGGGACAAATAACAAAAAAAGACAAAATTTACTAAGATACAAGAAGATGTGGAGGGACATGATCCCTTACATCATGAAGGGACACAGGACATAAAAGAAAAAGAACGCATTTGTTATCGTGTAGTGATTTACTAAGTGTAACTTAGATGTGGTACAATGGCGAAAGTGTGGAGCACCCAGTGAGGATCGAACTCATTATTCAGTCGTAATTGTTCTAGCAAGACAAGCTAGCTAACCATTACACAACGTCGAGGTGCGCAGTGATTTACTGAGCGTAGATTTAATGTGACACAAGGCCGAAAGTGTGGAGCACCTAGTGAGGATCGAAACCTAATAATGGAGGCATGGTTCTACAAATAGAAAAGAAGGATTATTTACACACGTCTACGGTGTTCTAGGAGACAAGCTTCAGCTCCCTTCAGATTTTGCTGGAACTGAGAATTAAATCGACGACAAAATTCGTCCCCTTGTCTTCATTCTCTGACAGTGCTATTGAATTGAGCGGAATCATTTGTCTAAAATTATTAACACCATTAATTTTCGAAATAAATCGGTAAAATTAATTTTCAGTTTTTTTTTTTTTTTTTTAATATTAGCTCCTTTAAAATTTTTTAAAAGTCTTATGAAAAAAAAAACCTAATTCATGAAAATAGGTAAAAGCAAAAAGAAAAAAAAATGTGTATTTAAAAAAAAATGTTTACAATAAGTTAGACAAGTTAAAAGCACGGTGGAGTAATGGATAGCGGTTTCCAGGAATCGGAGACCAGTTCGAATTCAAAAAAATTCTTTCTCAGCTAATAAATGGGAAAGGTATGAATCCTCTTTTTCTTCTCCTTCTTACGAAAAAAATTAGCAGGATAGAAATAACAATTCTGTAGCCTTTTTTTCAAAACCAAATGGAGAATTTTAAAAAATAAAGCTGCATGTCATACCTTATTTAGCACATATAATAAAGCTAAAAAAAAATCGTTTTTATTGGCTTTGATTAATGATACGGTCGATTTAAATAAAGGCATAATATTCTTATATGCCACGTTCCTTTTGGACGATTATAGCTCCACTACTTAAATGCCTTTTGTAGACATATAAGTTTTATCTTTTTTTTCCCCCCCAATCCCTATTCTGCCACCTTTTTATACACGCTCGTTAGGTAGGTTCCTTTCTGCTTTCCTCTTTCTTGTTTTCAATATATTCTGTGAGTGTCAAATTTTTTAGTTGAAGTAATCAAATTGTTAACCCCATTCCCCAATGAATTTGGGGATGTACCTGATTTTTGCAATATTCAAGATGTAAAATTGAAAAAACAAACATTTCTGACTTTAAACTTAAACTGCTCCAACTGAACGGCAAAAATTCCCAGTAATTAAAGACCCGGTCAAAGACGGGTTATACTGCTAGTATAAATATTTTAATAATGGCTCTGCTATAATTTGAATATAATTTGTTTTCCTAAATTTTAATTTATATAAATCTTTAAAGTTTTTCTCCACAGGCGTGACATCAAGAATAGAAACACCTTATAAACAAATTTTTATCGATATATCAAATAATCGACCGAAACATTCTTCTAAAAAAAATCAGTAATTACCGTTTGCGGCCATTTCATGGACTTTTGAAGATCTAATTTTGAAGCCAATTTTAAGCAGGAAGATTCTATTGGCCAGGAGATAAAACAGCTGATATACTGAATGTTAACTAGCATACGCATGCAAAAAAATCGATATATCCATTTACGTCACAAGTGGGAAAAATTTAAATCTTCATGGCACTTTACTCCAATTGGCTCATTCGCTTGCTTAAACTCAACGTTGATTCTGATTCTGCAGAACTGGGTTGGGTGTGAAAAAAAAAACATTTGTTGTTAACATTCTTTTTTTCATTCGGTTTTTCCAGTTACGAGTCCTTTTTTAAAGCTGATTGTTTTGTGTTCATTTTGTTTAGTTCTTTTTTCGTAACAGATTTAATGTTTAGTATCGAGCTTAGAAAAAATTCTCAGTGTGAGATAGGCAAGAAGTAAGGCATGTAGCAACACCAGCACGGCAAAGGACACTCCTTTAAAGGCAAGGAAGGGCAAAAATATTTTAAGTCAAGTGATAGCGATTGCTGTATAAGTCATACGATTTTGAAATCAAGCACGGGCAACGCCGGGCCATGCTGCTAGTTGCTAATCAAATGAAAGGATGGTAGAAAGTGAGGGATCAGTTTTGGTATTGTTCTTTAGTATTAAACCATAAAGGAATTTTTTTCCACTGTATATGCTATCCATTTCTATAATCTAGACAGGATTTAAGTAACTTCCAAATAATATTCTTATAAGTTGGTTTGTTACCGTATATACTCGCGTATCATGCGACTTTTGAAGATCTAATTTTGAAGCTAATTTTAAGGAGGTTGCATTATACAAGAGATATAAAATTAACCTATGTACTGCTGACCCTGGCTACGCCGTTGACCAAATTATATATCCATTTTTACTGTAGTCGAAAAGTACAGCAGTATTTAAAATAAACATGATTTTGATAAAACTGATGTTTTACTTAACTGTATCCAATAATAATGCATGTAATATTTGTTTTTTTGCTATACTTAAAACGTATAGTAATCTCTCTCTCTTCTCTCTATATATATATATATATATATATATATATATATATATATATATATAAAGATAGATATAATTTTATGTTTTAACATGCCTCAACTATTTGCTTTAAGTATAGCAAAAACACATTTGAACACAAGGTGTATTCCAACTGACAAGGTTATACGTTAAAAAGTAGCATTTCCTATAAAAATACAGAATAAATGCCAAGTAAAAAAAAAGAAAGAAATGATTTATCTGCAAATGGATAAAAATATAATTTCATTTTATTATTAAAAATGCGTTTTATATTCCTATGATGATAACGAATAATAATATAAAGAATATTAATTCTAAGTTTCATAAAGGCCGATAGAATCAAAAATATATTCCTAATTTATATTTAAAACTGATTATTTTTAAACTTAAACAAAAACAAGTTTTTGTATTTTGATACTTTCGGTCTTCCCTATTTAATTAAATTTAAGATATTTTTTAAGTGATTGAAAACTATATATATATATATATATATATATATATATATATATATATATATAATTCCCCATGTATAATACATTTTTTTTAAAAAATAAGCTAAATCAGGAGTGCGTATTATACACAGCTACAAAAAATCTTTTTAAAAATTGCCGTAAAATAAAATAAGAATTAACAAAACTAAATTAGAATAATATTATTCTGTTTAAATCCATTTTTTTTAAAAATAAGAGTAGGAAACGCAGGCCGTAATGAAATTGGATAGGTACAATTTATAGGGTTCGATTACCAAACAAAAGTGAATATTATGCATGTGTAAAAATGGAAAACACTTTCAGCACAGTTTTAGGTGTGCGTATTAAAATGAGTAAATAAAAGTTCCCCACACTGAGCACAATTTTAGGGGGCGTATTATTCATGAGTAAAAGCAAATTTTTTCCACACTTTCAAAACAATTTTAGGGTGCGTATTATGGATGAAGGTATATTAACATGGGGAATACGGTATATATATATATATATATATATATATATATATATATATATATAGAGTTATTTCTATACACCAAACAGTCACAGCGTTATAAGAGTTGGGGTTGGTTTTTTTTGCTGGAACTTGAAACTAAACAAAAAACTAAAATTTTGATTTCATTGCTCTCATTCTACAAAATGCTGACTTGTTTACTGCCATTAATTTTCAAAATGAATTAAAAAAAAAATCATTTATCTCTTTTTTTTTTTTTTTTTTTCCCGAAATTAGCTTAGAAAAATTTATATTTCAGGTAGTCGGTTCCTTGTATCCCTCTAGTAAGTACCTGACTCCTCCTGCCTATGCTCTATTTTACAAGAGCCAAAATGGAGCACTGTTGCCATATCTGGGCTGGAGCTACCCAATCTTCACGTTCCAGTTTTGACAGCGTTCAAAAGCGTCTGCGCGGACTTGTGGGTGAGGAATTGTTTTCCACTCTATAACTCTTCCCTCCACCCCAGACGAAACGTTACAAGCCTCCCGCTACACTATCGCTGTTTCCATGTCAGATGTTCTGACCAGCGTTTTAGTTCCACCATCCCTGAACATCACAGCTAAGACCTGCCATATCACATAAACTGGGACGAATCACGTCTATTTCCTTTGTATTCCATTAGTAAGAAGGAAGTTTCATTCAGATAATTTCTTCCCTCGAGCCATTGCTTCTCCAGTCATTACAATCTTAAAAATTTACCCGAGATTTGAAGGAGTTATCGTTCCTACAAACACTCTTAATAGTATTTTTCTTTTCCTCATATTCTTTCACACTAAGAAATCCCTCTGTGTCTTAGCGGCTTTATTGCCTTGCTTGGGATGAAATGATAAAAAATATCCTCATAAAATTCATTTTTTACTTTCTTTTCTTACGCTTATACGAAAGTAGGTAACTCCAAAAACTTACTAAAAAAAGAGCATACCATGAAAAAATGTCCTAGGCATGATAAAAACCAAGTTTTATCATCAAAATGTTTATGTTATTATTAAGAGGAAAGGCCAAAGTATTTTTATTATTTTATTAAATTTTTTAATCCTTTATAACACATTCGAAATTTTGGTTCAAAGTCTTGTTTTTTTTTCTCATTTTACCAAATATTTTTATAGAGATTTTAGCTTTTTTTTCTGTGTTTAAATAATGATTGTTTTAGAAATTCTTGCAAAAATCTAATTTTTTACATGTTACCTCCTCTTAATTTTATGAAATTTCGAAAAATTAAAATTTCAGCCTCTTCATATTCATATTAGTTAAAAGCAGAATTTAAATTGTCAATTTGTTTTTGTCAAACTGAACACCATTTACCGAAAATCTACTCTAAATTGTAAAATAAAGAATGCAATAAAATTCTGACATTATTTAATTAGAAAAGCTTTTAATTACTTTTATAAATAAAACAGATTAAGAACACTATTGTCTTAAATGTTTTTCGATGAATAATGAATTTTTACAAAAAGAAATTTCCTTCCAGTCAATTTAAAATATTTTTTGAAGTAGAACAAAGTACTTTGATAACTGGAAACATTAAATTTAATCTATTAGCTTGAAATTGAAACTAAAATAAAAACTTCAAGAAAGATTTTTCATTTTTAAAAATTCAGTTTAAAAGTATCGTATTTTTATGGAGGTCCCTGTGCTAAAGCATTATTCAATAATCCTCTAAGTTGACTTATTCTTCAGCTTGTTTTGGCCGAAAAATAGTAAAAAAAATCAAAATCAAAGGAATGTTTTACGGTATCAGTAGGATAATAGATCTAAAAAAAAAAATAAAAAACAGATTCAAGAATCGTTAAAATTTGACCCCTTTGAGGGCTTGAAAAACTTGGCCTTCATATATTGAGGGCAGGAGGTTGTCGGTTCGGATAACTTTTAGGGAATTTCTAGCTGAAACCTTTATTTAATCCCCAGGAATAGATTGTTTTTGTTCCACTGTCCATGTCTAAGAAAACCTTGTTTAGTTCTTAATTATGTTAGTTTTACTTCTTTCTTTCTTTTTTCTTCCTTTCTTTTTTTTTTTTTTTTTTCATTCTTTTTCTATATTTTTATTTGATTTTTAACAACAATTTTTTATAAAATTTTATTTGAAATCTGTTTATCTGGAGCTGATCCAAATTTCTTAAATTGGTTGACATCTTTTGTTCAAAAAAATTTGAAGTGTGCCTTGTTTAATTTGGGAAACGTGTTGCCAAAGAAGAAATTTCCTGGTTAATATTTTTATTTTAAATGTGCCTGGGTGGATCATTTGATTAATTTGTAGTGTGCCTGGGTGGATCATTTGAGTAATTTGTAGTGTGCCTGGGTGGATCATTTGAGTAATTTGTAGTGTGCCTGGGTGGATCATTTGAGTAATTTGTAGTGTGCCTGGGTGGATCATTTGAGTAATTTATTACCATTTAAAAGAATGGATTTTTGAGTAATTATTTCTTAAAAGGTATTCAATCGTTATTTCTTTGTTATTTGATAAGTAATTTTAACATAAATGGGTCTCTTTTTCTTTTTTTTTGATGTACATAATTATTTTAGTAATTTGGGTTGGGTTTATAAGTTTTTTGATTATTTTGAAAAATGCCTGGGTTGGTTATTTGAATGGTTTGGTTGGTTGATTTTGAAGTTTGTAGTTTGCCATATCCTACCTTTCTTTTTTTTTTTGCCAAAATGCAAATATTTTGAACTTAATTGAATTTGCCTTCAACTACAGAATAAAATTTTGGGTGTTTATTTACATAAATTTTACCTTAAATATTTATTTCTCGTAATTTTATTATATAAATTCATGGACGATTTTGGTTGGTTGATTTTGTTTAGCGGCATATCAACCTCTTGGGATATTCAATGCCAAAATCTAAATATTTTGAACTTAATTTATGCCTTTTGAGATTTAACATGGTCATTTTGCCTTTAAATATGTATTGTTCGTTTTTACTATAAATATGGATTTTGGTTGGTTGATTTTGTTTAACATTGAGAACCTCTCAAGGTTATTTAATGTCGAAATCTAAATATTTTGTACGTAATTTTATGTTCAGTTTAAAGGTTTTTATTTGGTTTGCTACGAACCCGTTTGTTGTTGATTGTTGTTTGGGGGTAACCTAGAAAAAACAACAGAAGTTAAAAGGTATTTCAACGCTCCTCAAAACCTCCAATCTTTCGATTAGAATCCATGCTGCCGGACGTAGTTTATCGTCATGCCCAGAACAAGGTTACTTGAATAATTATTAACGTTATTGTGGAGGGGGGTATTTAAATTATTAGTAACGTACCGTGTATGTTACATTTGCTGTGTCATTAAAATATTTTCAAATCCAGTGGAGCCGTATTTGATATATAATTGGACTTGGATTGAAGGCTGTTTGTGAGGATAGTAGATAGTTATGGGAGAGTGGTTGGCCTGAGTGCTCATTCACCGTAACCCATCATATCAGTAAAGAAATATTTTACCACGTCATGAGTCGAAGAAAAAGTGCAGGTATTCAAGATAGAACATTTCCTTTAGTAAGATATCTTGAGTACCCGGACAAAGAAACACTGTTTCAAATAAACGGGACATCTACTCAAATACGGGTATCCACTAAAAATAACGTTTGCAGTAATAGTGTGTTTGAACCCTGAGAATGGATCAATCAGGTGGGTACTTGACCGTTTTCACTGGCCATTTTCGATTTATTTACGTTGACAAGAATGAAATTATGTTGAAAATACATATTTGATATTTATTATGCGAAATGATTTTTCTAATTATCGACATGTAGAATTATATGTCATACTTAAAATATATATATATATATATATATATATATATATATATATATATATATATATATTTAATCAGCGTTAACTGGTTTAGTTGCATATTATGTCAAAAGGACAGTCCTTGTATAAGATGAAAAAATAAAAGCGAAAATAGAATTTCAATGATACTTTAGATGGCATTTTTATTAATACAGTTCATTATAAATAAGAAATATAAAAAAATGGTATTTTAAAAAATATATTCCATGAAGAGAAACATAGAAATTTATTATGAATTCAAAACTTTTAAATATTTTAAATTTAATTGGTAAAAATATTTCATCCAGAATTTCTTAGTTTTTTTGTTTAAATTAAAATGTGGTTTTTTTGTTTCTTGAAATTGAAAAAAAAATATATATATATTTTTGTTTGTTTATATATTTATTTTATAAATTCAAATATTTAGGTAATTTTTTTTTAAATAAAAAATATGAAATATTATATAAGTCTTGCCTGAATGTCCGATAAAATTGCTAAAGAAAATATTTTATCCTCTGACAAAATATGAACCTGCATCCTACAACGTTTCATTTTGAAGAAGATACATTATAATTTTAATCAGAGGAAGTGTCTGGTTAGGAAGTTTATATTATTGTTTTGATTCTAAAAATAAAATAGATTTTATATAATTTTTTGAACTTTGTGGTATGAAATTGGTTTACATTCAGATACATTTAAAAGATATGAATTTTGAAAGGAATCAAAATTTGTTTATGAATTTTAAATATATTTTTCTAACAATTTAGTCCATTTTTAAAATATATATTTTAAAGACAATTGGAAAAATTTTAAAAAAAAAAAATTTTGTCTTACTGAAACTATCAATTTTGTATGAAAGGAAATTTTTTATCAAAAAGAAAATTTAGTCTAAAAATTTAAAAAGAAATTTTAATGGGAATTTAAATATAATTGTAAACATGAATAAAAAATAAAAAAATAAAAATCAGTATTTAAGGAAGTTTTAATTTCATATTTAAAGCCATAATTGATTAAAAATAAAAAATAATTTTTTTTTTTTTAAACCATATCAAATTAAAAAACCAAAAATTCGGTATATATTGATATAAGAAAAACAGTAAAATATATTTATTTAAATATTTTTTTTAATGAATATAAATTTTGATTTTTTATAGGATAAAATAACAGATATGTCAACATTAATAAAAGTTAAATTTTAGTCTAAATTATCTTAAATAAAAAACCTTCTACAATATTGAATTTAATAAATTTTCCAAATCCACCAAAAGATGATAAATATTCCTTTTTTAATAGAATTGATAAAATTAATGATTTATATTCATGGTTATATCATAAAAGAAAAAAATATAAAAAAAAAAAAATTTATATAAAATAAATATATTTTTATTGTTGGTAATTCCACACTAAATAGAATTGTATTAATTATATATTATTTCTATTTCTTTTGTGTGTTTGTGTATTTTTCTATATTTTAAAAAGATATATTTTTAAATCATTAAAAAATTCAAATCTGCATAAAAATTTTTTGATAACTATACAGGATTTAAAAATTGGAAAAAATCAAATTTTATAAATATTTATATAAAATTCTTTCACTAAAAATTATAAAAAATAGAAACGTCTTGAATGAGCCTAATAGTTCTTTTTGGTTTTTGGTATAATTATAAAAATTTCCAAGATGGAGTATAAGTCAATATACACTTTAAAATAAACAGATATAAATTTAAATAAATATCCTTCACTTTTTTTTGCATAAATAAAAGAACACATAACTATTTGAATTTTATTTTGTCCTCATCCCTTAGGAAAATTATTTTTACAAGAATGATTTTATTCATTGTATTTAATATTTATTGAAAAATAATTTGATTTATGAAAAAAAATGTTTTTTTTGAAACCTAATAAAATACATAATAAAAAAACTACCATAAACATTCAGCAAAAATAAAATTTTTTATGTTAATTTTATTTTTTAAATTTATATTTTGATTATATATATCATATGACAACTTTAAAATATACAAAGTTCTAAGATAACCCTTTAACCTAATTCAAAAGAAATAATCATAACAATGAAAAAAAAAATTTGAAAAATAATTTGAACCGATGAAATATTTTTTTATTTATATATATATATATATGGTATTTCAATAAATTTTTTTACTAATTTATATTTTAAAATTTTGTTTTTTGGAAATGATGGTTTTTAATAATTAAGGATATAATAGGAAAATCTATTTCCCTTGCAAAAAACCAATTTTTAAATTGAATTTAAAATTTAAGAATTTATATAAAAGGTTTTTAAAATAAAATTTTTTAAAACAATGTTTAAAATAAAAATTTTTTCTTTTGCTTATTTTTCTTAAATCTAAAAAGTCCTTTTTTTAATTATATATTCTTTTTGAAACAATCCTTTATTAAATGATATGCAATTTTAAAATAAAAGTTTGAAATATAAAAAAATTTTTAATTATTAAAAAGAAAAAATATATATCCAAGAAAAACTGTAAAAGAAATGAAAAAAAATAAACTTTTTTTGTTGACAAAAAGAAAAGCAGAATTTAATCATTAAATATTTTTAAAACTTTTTTTTTTCATTGAAGGAAAATTTATTTAAAATAAAATATTCATCAAGAGAAAGAAATTTAAAAAAAAAAAAAAAAATGTTTTATGAAAAGGCAATATAAAAATTAGAAATTTGATATTGATAATATTTTGAATCTTCCTGGTTTTATTTTTAATCTTTAAAGATATCCAAATGGATAAGAATTTTTAAATTTTAAAAAAGATTGAAAAAATTTTAAAAAAATTGTTTCATTATTAAGTACCTTTCAATTCAAAAATATTTATATATAAGTTAAATAAATAAAAAACAGGATCAAATTTATGAATTTATTTTTGTTTTTTCAGCAGATGTTAGAATGAAAATGCTAGAACAATTTTTTTTATTTATATATAATTTTTTTTTCTGAATAACAAATATTTTATCTTATAAATCATTTTTAAAACAAAATTGGAAACAAATTATTTAAAACCAAATCTTATTAAAATTTAAATAAAAAAAATAAAAATAAATGAATAATAATATATATATATATATATGTAATATTTATTTAATTAACATGATTTGTTTGTATAAATTATTATAATTTTATCTAATTTTAAAATCTTCCAAAAAAAAAATCATAGGGAAAAAAAAACTTTTAATAAACATTATGATTTAAAAAACTTGAGATAGATTGCTTACCAGTCAAAGAAATTTATTGGTCAAATGTTCAAAATTAAAATCCAAAAATTATAAATATATTTGCTCCATTTATAGAAATCAAATAATTTGTTTATAAACATATTTTGAAGATAAATAAATATTTGTACATTTTTTGAAAAGATGTAAAATAAAATCTCAAATTGCAAATGTATGAATAATAGAAAATTTCCTAAAATGAATTGAAAACATTAAAAGAATTGCATTTCAGTTGAAATTTTTTTTAAATAATATAAAAACATATAAATGATTAAAAATAACAATTTGATATCCTTTTATTTGCAATTTGAATTTTGTTATATTAGAAAGATGATTTATATAAATAGAAAATTGATTTATATAAACATAAAGGAGTTCCAAATAAATAAGAAAATTTATTCAAAAATATCAAAAATGTTGAATTCAAATTTTTAAAATCCATTTTTCTCCATAATTTTTAAACAATAATGAGGAAATTTAAACAAAAGTCAATGTGGTTGAAAGCTTTCAAATTTATTTATAACATTTTTGGTCATTTCATCTTTAAATATAAAATAATAAAGACTATATATATATATATTTATATTATCAAATGATATTTATATATATATTTATATATATATTTATATATATATAATTATATATCAATATAAATTCTAATTTATGATTGATAAAATAAAAATTTTAAAATTAAATATTTAATGGAAATTGGATGATATAATGATATTTTATTTTTATATATTTTTTTAAAATAGGATTTTTTTTTATTTATAAGATAAAAGAAACCTTTTTAAAAATTAAATAAATTGGAAAAATAATTTTAATACAACTAAAATTCACTAAAATTATTTAAATTTATGTTTAAATAAATAATTAAGAAAATATATAATAATATTTTAAAATTTTTAATATTTTATATAGGTTAAACATAAAAATTTATGTATATATATCTATGGCATTTTTAACATATAATATCCATTAAAAATTCCAGATTATGTTTGGCAAAAATTTCATAATATATGTTATATATACATTCACATTAATAAAATATCCTTACCTTATAATATATATATATAATATTTTGATATATAATATATAATATAAATCATTGTAAATAAGAAATATAAAAGAAAATAGAAATATAAATTACATGATTAATGACATTCAATCAAATATTATATATTTAAATAATATTTATCATGGAATATACCTGTCAAAAAAACCATTTAATCATAATTGATATAAAATTATTTATTTTTTTTCAATATTTTTTGTTTAAATAGGTGTCCATTGTACCAAAGTGTGTATATTTATAATTTGTTATTAGTTATAAAAATATAATTCAAAACATGTTTATAGCTAAATTTTTAAATCAAATAAAGCACTGAAAAGTTTTGATTATCTTTTTCCACATATATAGAAAACAAACATGTGTTTATTTTGGCGTTTGAATATATATATATAATATATAAATGTATATATATACAGATGCATTATATTCTGGTAAACTATTTGCTTTTGTTAAAATTATTTTTATTGAATATTCAGAATTCCGAAATTTTGGTTGGCATAATCTAACAAATAAACAAATACTTATATTTATAAATATTTCAAGAAAGTTTTTAACCATAAACTACTATGTATAAATATATATATGATGGTATAAAGTGTACAAATTTTAGACCCAGTTAAAATCTAAAATGATAAATGAAAATAAATTTTTTTAAAAATACTTATATAAAATATTTATGATATTTAATAATTTTAAAAAATTTACATAATGTTTCAATTGCCATCCTTTATATTTATATATATACGTATATATATATATATATATATGAGCCTATATGTTTTCCATAAAAAATAACTGCATATCATCTGTGGAGTTAACCTTTTAAGATAAACATCTAATATAGACCTGTTTAACAGGTGTAATATTGAGGAATATCAGACTTTTTTATACAGTCTCAGTTACGGTGGACTGGTCATGTCTTGAGAATGTCTGATGACAGGATACCCAAGATCCTAATGTACAGCCAGTTAGATCAGGGCTACAGGAATGTAGGACGCCCATGGCTAAGATACAAAGACAAGCTGAAAAGCAACTTGTCAGCAGTCAATATACCACATAACACCCTTTGAGCGCTTAGCCTTGGAGCGGGTAGAATGGAGATCAACGTGTTTTAGTGGACTCAGCAATTTTCAATCTGCTTGTCTGAATCATCTTCAAGAAGCGAGAGCAAGATCTAAAAGGTCAGCCAATCTAACAGTGATCTCATCTCACAATCCTCACACTTGCTCCATATGTGGCCTCCTTTGTAAATCACTAGTAATTTTATTGCGATCCTTGGGTTGACAAACGTTGGCATATTCATATCTTTACTCATCTAAATGTTAACCAGTTTC
The DNA here is from genome assembly GCA_903632075.3 of Acanthosepion pharaonis. Lineage (NCBI taxonomy): Eukaryota > Metazoa > Mollusca > Cephalopoda > Sepiida > Sepiidae > Acanthosepion > Acanthosepion pharaonis. Next base: position 914 of record CAHIKZ030001537.1, on the reverse strand, counting down.
GATGTTGCTTAACTCCTATGATCAGACGAGAACTGTGAAATCTGTTTATAATACACGGCTCATTTACTGAGGATTAATCAGTGTTGTCAGAAGTTTCACATCTAGTTCATAAGTTTTCATTGCAGCTATCATAGGTGCTTAACTTGAAAATTTTAGGGCTAATTCAACGTCAGTGTTCATTTCGGGTTCCTCGTTCTAGTTAAAAGAATACCGAAAGTTATTTTCATTTTTCATTTTGTTTATCCGCCATAACTCAGGATTTAGTTGGGCACCCTTTTTGCGTCGCGTGTTTCCGATAGAGTATATCAACTCTTGATGTTAATTTCCCTGAAAATGTTTCTACAAAATTTGATCTACCGTGTAATGAATGTGGTCGCGTCTAAATTGTGCAGGCCTCAAAAGTCATCAAAGGCGTCACACAGAGAGAGATAATTCATTCATGACACGATATGCGGAATTTATGTAACAAGTACTTCAAAAGCCGCCCAAAGTTGCCACATCTGCGCAAGCGAATCCTAACAGGATTAAAAAGCCATATACATGCTGCCCATATTTGAGGATGGAGCAAATGATGACATTGCTCAAATTTAAGTCGCAGCCCTCATCACCATCGCGATGAATAAGTCTTAGATTTGTTGTATTCGAATTCCGCAGAACAAATATGAAGCTCATAGAGGAAGTCAGTAGTTAATAATTATTTAATTGTGAATTCTCTAACAAATTGCGGTAAAAATCCTTACCAATTTAAAATAAATCAATACAACTCATCCATAGATAAAAAAATAAATAAAAAAATAACAGCACATATGTATAGTTTCAACAAAGTAATTTATATACAAAAAACAAAATAAAAAAGTAACAAGTTGGTACTATTGTAGAAGGCACAGTTGAGTAATGGAAAGAGTAATGAAAGA